>JARHVA010001959.1:57500-255000 GCA_037957365.1 Torreya grandis | reverse complement strand
AATTGACTAACAGGACCCTATGGTCATTTCTGGTTCTCCCACTTTTTGGTCTTTTTTTGGTTCTACCCCTACTTCTTAGTGAGCTATTCCTATCTTATCTTTTGATAGTCAGGGGGACACTTAGACCTATTGATGTGTCTAGGGCTAGTACCCACACCAGGTATCAAATGTGATATTATCTTAATCTAAACTTTACTAATCTTATATGACTTTTATTACATAAGAGGTATCAATGGCAAGGAATATTTGGTGATACATATCCATAGTGAGAAGTTGGCCAATATCAAAATATCAATGGTCATATATTTAATTTTTGTGATTATATTTGGTAAGTGTTTTCTTTTCATTTGTGGAGTATATTCCTTTTTAAGTCGTGGATGCCCCCTAATACATGAGAAATAAATCTTCTAACTCTCCCTACCACCTGGGGATGATCGCCAATCGACCACCTATTCTCTCAACTAGTGACTCTTCTACCAATGATGTTCACATTGTATCATAAGTGATGCCCTTTATACATCCATGTGGCATGCACTTTGCAAAAACATTGGTACTCATTTCAATCACAATGAAAGAAAAAAGATAAACTCCATAACCTCAATGTATTTCCCCCACATCAACATCATTATATTATCGATTCAAACCACACATTAGATCCATACTTCAAATGTCCAATATTTTCATAATTAAATAGAAAATAGTCAATAAAATATGCCACCATTGCCCTAAAGTTAGGGTATGTCTATGATATGGGCCCTCTAGTGTACAATATCAATTTAAATACTCTATCATTACCCCTCAACATCACCTCGTAGCTCACTTTGAAACATTTCACCACTTGCAAGTTTTGTATCACTTTGTTGTAATTCACTAGGTGTTGTCTACTAGTAGCATATACGACAATAAATTATAATATAGATTTTGGAACTTCAATGTCTTGTCTTCATGTCATTATCATCAAATCACTTCAAAAAATCTTTGGTACTCATTTTAGCTACACCAAAATCAAAAAGATAAACTCCATAACCTCATTGCATTACCCCCACATCAACACCATTGCATTACTAATGCGATCTGCACATCGGATGTAGAGTCTTTTTATACGTTAAATGTTAGTTATTATATAAATATTATATAATATATAGTATAATATTTTTGTATCTTAAATTTTAATTATATAATATATATGAATATTATATATATTAAACTTTAATTATATAACACATATAAATACTATTTTTATTATGCAATTACTTAATGTCCTTTGTCTCATTAAATGTTGCATAGCCCTCACAAAGCTAGTAATTGTGAAACCATGGCGAAGACTGTATATGAATATTATAACAGTGAGGTATATGAAGAGGCAAAGGGTGAAAGAAATGAATGTGATTATAAAGACGCGAAGGCACATAAATCAAAGGATGATGAGAAAAAACATGAAATTAAAATACCTACCATAACATGTTTTTTTTTGAATGTATAAGTGGAGTTCACTTCTTTTTTTCCTATTTCCTTCATAAAATTTGATGTAGAATTGAGGGTTTTTGGGGAAACTTTACCTATTTAATTTGAAAAATCTTAAAATTATTAATTTAAGGAAGGATATTTGTAAATGTGTTTAATGGTTAAGCATTTGTCAAAGGGAAAAATAAGTTTTAAGTCCATTGGTGTGCTTCAGATTTAGTAAACTTGCCAATTAAGAAGGACCCTTAATTAATTAATTTATAAGTACATGAAGCCTCTACTCTTAACACAAAAGATCACAGCCATGGCATTTGTGTTTGTATCTTGTCCAAATTTTTTTTAGTATCTTGTCCAAAATTGTTTACCTATCATGTCCCACAACTTCATCATTAAAGGCTTCTGATGAGCATCGATGAAAGTTTGGATTTAGAGTAGGCCACTTAAAACAAAACCCAAAAATTGGTGGAAATGCCACATGCTGGAAAAAGGAAGAACATTGTTAGACTTGAGACTTCATAGTAAGTTATTGGATTTTGATTATAAATAAAAAAAATATTTCAAAATAAGCAAAGCATACCAGAACAATGTTAAACCAGTAGGGGTTTTCTCCTATGTGGATGAATTTTTTAGGTTGGCGTCCCAATAAAAATGCTTCCAACATAATTAGGTGTCTATTTATTTCACAATCCAATGCTAGGAAAGTGGTACAACTAGTTGGGGGAAGCCTGCACCATACATTCATATTTTTGTTTTTTTAAATTTGAAAGATAAACATATTTCTTTTTAAATTATCATAGGCTAGGTTAATTTTTTTTTGGTTTATTTAGATGCACATACCTAGATACATTGCCATCAAGCTATTTTGATGTGTTGCTAGATGTTTATTATTATTTTCATGTATAATGAAAAGAATATATGGTAGATTGAAAGTTGTATATGAATTATAAAATATATTTTCAAATGTATATTTGTAGGATTCAAAGATTTACTAAAAGAGGTATGGATATTGATCCTCGAGAGGCTCAAGAAAGTTATAGATTAGTTAAAGCGGATATTTCACAAGATGAAGTTAAGAGACAAGCAATTGAGGCTGATACCATTCTTAAAAGGAATAGAACATGACTAGAAGCTATTTATTTATTTTGTCAAAATAAATATTTACATTATATAGAAATTGGAAAGTTTTATTTAGGTTGCTTTTTTATTTTTGTGATAAATTGTATACGTGCGAGGTAAGGGTGAGTGGTGCTTCAAATTTAAAATAGAGGAAAATAAAATGATTCAAAAATAAAAAATAATTTCAAAATTAAATTTATTCTTTTTAATAATTTGTTTATAGAAATAGGTACTTTTTTATTAGAATTAATATTATGATCAAGTTATTCTGTTATTTGAAAAAAAATAGAAAATTTGGAGAGTGACATATGAATTAAGATTGCAAGGGAAGAAGAGTTACATAAAAAAGAACATTGATGAAATAAAACCACAAATAAATGAGTACAGTGGGATATGAGCTTAAAGGAATACCCAAACCTTAATAAAAAAATGAAAAACTATTTAAATGAAAAGTTTCAAATACTCACATGGAGAAAGAAATCAAGCAATAAATAACAACACTATCTTACCAAATTTAACCTAACCTATGATGGTCCACACAATTCCATGCAGTGTCATATCTTGCTTTTCCCATACCAGATTTCAAAGGCTCTTTCCTATGATTAACATTATAGAGCAAGATTAATGATAAGAATAGCAATTTACTTTGTAAAATTAGAGATGTTGTATTCTACGTTATGTGTTATGGAACAACTAATTATTATTATTATTATCTTGATTTGTATATTTATGAAATGTAATTAATATAATTAATTATCATTCATATAAATGAATATTATGCAATCATGGGGAATAATTGACATTGTATATCATCATGCTTTTATAGTTTTATATTATGCAAATTTGATATCACGAATCAGATAACTATCTTTTGTTCATTTATTTGTGACATAAGTGTAGCTCTCTTAGTGTGGGGTAGAGTATCATCAAAGAGAAGAAACTAGATGCAAATTATGGATAGTGGAGAGACAATCCAATGAATTGATTTGCATTCATTCTAGTTGCGCTATAAACGTGAACTTTTCTTTTATTTATTTTGGCATGGTTAGTGGCCACTGATAGGAGATGAGCCTTTTTTATTCTGTTCTCAACATGAATATTATAGTAACTAAATTTAGGGATTATAAGAGATCATAATGGCTGTTAAGGCAATGTATATCATCATTGAACTAATAATATACCTTATTCCTTGGCTATTAATCAAATGCATGTGATTATCATTGGGTATTGTCATACTCGATATTTTGGTTATAAGGACCACCTATAATAGGTCATTGGGTCAGGAACCCAATACACCTATAAAGGTTTTCATGATAAACAATAAATATCACATAGGCCTCATGCAATTGTTTGATCCCATCACTAATTAAAGTTATAGGGTCATGCTTTATAGTTATATTTGTGATGTGATGCCTTTTGATTAGATGTCGATACACAAATAGTGCATGATGAAATATTAGAGCCTTTTGACAAGGCAAATGTCTTTTCAAATAAAACTAAATAAAACATAAATCATGAGAGCTAAGCCATTGAGTTAGCTATATAATTTCTCACTTTAGCTAGTTTTTACAAGGGCTGATACTTTAGCAAAAAAAACTCTCCATTAAACACTAATTCATAAATTTGGTGGATATTCCACACTAAATTTCATGAGCATAGATCCTATGCTTTCCTAACAATTCCTTGATTGCTCAAATCACTACCTACTTGTTAATTCACATAACAGAGTTATTAAATGTGTTTATAATTGAATTACAAGTGGTGCATACTGAACAATGTAAATAAAGCAAGGAACTATAACAAAACAAAATTTAAAGAGTCGCAAGATTACCCTAGAGAAATTAAAATCAAGAAAACTCCAAAAAATGTGAGGGATATCTTCCTTGTTACACTATATTATGCTACAATTACAAGCTTAATACCTTCTTAAGGTCTTCATGAACATACTTTGCATTACAATATATTAAAACATCAACATACTTTATAATATGCTCACTTCCTTCTCCTTTCCATACTCCAACTCATAAAACTAAATAAAATTAAGAAGAAACTTGCTAAGAACATCTCCTTTACTTACAAAAACCCTATCCATACATATATATACACTTTAGGCACCAAAGAGAGCTCAAAATAGAAGCCCAAAAGAATAAAAAAATGAAGAGGAACCATTTACAACTGTTTCTTTCTTTTTTATTTGTGTCCTTACAAAACCTATTACATTTGCAGTCAAAAACCATTGGGGAAATTGTGTAACCACCAGTAAAGCTTGAAAAACTATCAATGCAATTTTGTCACCATGTCAATCGTACTAACTTCCTGAGGCCATAGCTTTCACATACGAACTCAGATTGACATGTTTTTTTAATTACATTATTTTTAGATAGGAACACAAATATGCAATAATTTTTTAATTTTTATGACATCTTCACACTATTTAGCTTTTGTACCAAAGCCTGTGTATTTTAGGTTGTAGAGTGTTGAAACTTGTTATTGAACCCTATCAATGGTTACCTTTATAAAATAACTATAGAAAGAGTGTTTCAAGTTACATTATTATACAATTAGAATAGATAATTAGTTAACCCATGTGGATAACATTACTAATCTAAAATTTGGATCATGACTACTAATTTGGAGGCTTTTGGTCCCTACAAGATTAGGAACTCATATGGTGAGGAAATTTATTTCCCCACTTATTGAAACTCTATTGTATTTGGAGGTGCATATGCTAAATAAAATTATTAGCTTTATAAATTATTGAGTCCACCTTTTCATGCCCCTTGTGAGGCTCACTTCCTTGCCAAGGAAGACCTAAACTTGAAATTAGACATCCTGGTAGTAACTACATCTCATGCTTTTTTTAGTGTACCTATTATGAGTATCCTTGCATTCTTTTTTAATTTTCAAAATAAGGAAATAAAACTTCCCACTATCATTAAACAGTCGGTTACCTTGAGTATAACTTACCAAAGAGAGCTTAGATTTATCTTCATAGGATTTTACAATGTAAATTTTCCCATCCTTAACTATATTTTACTGATTAGACCTCCTAAAAATAATCATATCTAACACATATAGGGGCTGCCAAAAGCTATCCCACAAATGTCAACAAGTGAAATATCTAAAACAACTTCATCAATGAAATGTCCATTTATTACAAACTTAAATCTACATTGTTTGGAAACCCTCATCTCTACTCCTTGTTTCACCCATCCTAGAGCATAAGGATTAGAGTGATCATACAATTCCAACTGAAGTGTTTATACCAGCGCTTTGCTAATCAAATATGATTGATAAAATGAATTAAAAAACATCAACTCTTACCATCTTAATTTAAACTTTGATATGGAAAAGTTTATAGGGTTTATATTTGAATTGAGAATCACTACTATCAAAACATACCTTATTCTATATTAAGGTAAAACAAAACTTCTCATCCACATCTAGATTACAATCAATCTCTTATCCTTGAAGTGGCATTGTGGCCTTTTTATTTTTCTTGTTTTTAAACAGATGCAATTCTGGATACAACTCCAAAATTTCTCCACATAGTGGATATTAGCATCCTAATTCCCACAATGTTGTTTATTATCGTTCTTGGTAACCATAGAAATAAAATTGATCCCACCTTTCTCTTTGATATAACAAAAGACTTTAAAGATGAAGCTAGACCCCTACTCTCACCCATTTCAAGATAGGGGGATTGATAATAAGCCTCAACTATGTCCTTTAGCTTGGTAAGTATAATGGGCCTCCTTAAAGTGTCAATTCATCCATCTAACATAGTTTATGATGATATTAGGATAAAATGTATCTTTTCCCATTTGGACCACCTTCTTTTAAAACTCTCTTGTATAGACATGCACACTTTGGCCTTCTTGTTACCTAAAAACTTGCCATTCAATAGATCTTCGCTCTTCATTAAAAACAATATTAAATTGTGTCTTAATAAAGGTATAAAATTCATCCTACTTATTAATTGGTTGTAAATTATTGAAAACCAAAAAATTAAGATAAATCTCAAACCAAGTTAGAGCATGACTAGCTAGCTTCATTCTTGCAACTTAAATTTTTATCTCTTCACTAATCCAAGGAAAATTAAAGTATAATTAAAAATGGGCTAACCAATGGGCAATATTATCCATATTTACCTCAACTTAATATGGTTGAATTTTATTCTTCATCTTTACTTTGAATGGAGGTGGAGTTAGGCTAGATTGGGGCTTCTCTTTCTCATGGTCAGAAGTCTAAATATCAACACTTGCTTTAGAAGTATCCATAAAAATTCATATATTTTCCATGACAACCTTCATAATATTCCCAAGATAATTCATGGATTGAGATATGATTGTAATATCCTCTTGAAATTTATGGAATATTATTTCACCATCTTAAGTTATCTTCTCATTTTTAGAAGCCATACTTCTAACTTCTATCTTCCACTTTCTTGTGGATATATCTTGTTGTAAAGAGACCAAATAACCTTTTCCAATAGAAATAATTTCTATTTTAATGAGCATATATATATATATATATATATATATATATATATATATATATATATATAATGATCACTAAAAAAAATTAATATTATGAAACACTAACCAACTCTAATACCAATCTAATCCGTAAACTAGGTGGATATTCCACACTAGGTTTCATCAAAATAGATCCTATACATTCATAATAGTTCTTTAATTACTCAAATCACTAATTGATTATTAATTCATAAAAGATATCCCTTAAACATGATTAGAATTGAATTTCAAGTGTTTCACACTAAAAATAATATTGAACAATGTAAATAGAGAAAGGAACTACAACAAAACATAATTAAAAGAGCCACAAGATTACGTGAGAGAAACTCAAATCGAGAAAACTATAGAAAAAGGGAGGGATATTCTCCTTATTCCATTATATCATGTTATAATTAAAATATTACTAGTTTATTTAGGCCTTAATTAGAATTATTGGAATTAAAATATGTTCAAACACTCACATGCTCCACAACTTGCTCACTTCTTTCTCTTCTCCACACTCCAACTCAAAAAACCACATATAATCAAGAAGAAAAATTGCAAATAACATCTTATCTACTTACAAGGACCCTATCCACACACATAAACACACACACACACACACACACACACACACACACACACACACACACACACACACACACACACACACACACACACACACACACACACACACACACACACACACACACACACACACACACACACACACACACACACACACACACACACACACACACACACACACACACACACACACCCCAAAGAGAGCTTGAAACTTAATCCCAAAATATTTAGAATATGAAGAAGAACCATCTGCAACCATTTCTTGCATCTTTTTTTGTATTCTTACAAAACTGCCTATATTTTTAGTTAAAAATTATCAGTATGGTTACAAAACCCTTGGAGTAGTTACGTAACCACTAGTGAAGCTTACAAAACCATTGGGGTGGTTTTGTCATTGGGCTAAATTTATTAACTTATGGAGGCCATAACTTCCACATACAAACTCAGATTGACATGCCATTTTTTTATTGCATAATTTTTTGAGAGGAACACAAAAATGTAATCAAACATTACTTTTTATAACAAAATCACAATTTTTAATCCTTTGTACCAAAACCTATCTATTTTAGGCTACAGAGTGTTACAACTTCTTTTTGAACCCTATCAATGTCTACCTCTAGAAAAGTGATGAGCTTAACCAGCACACACTAACTCCTGATGTGTGTTGGTCTTCACTGATCATCGAGGGCTAGTGGGTTGGTCTTTGACAACCTTTGAATTTTGATTGACCATTCAACATTACCATAGTTAATACTACCTATTTGATGTTATTTTAGTTAATCCTAACCATTCAACATTACCATAGTTAATCTTGACATTAGGTGGGAAAGAAAAGAGAGGGGGTTTCAAATTCCCCATAAAAATAAGAGAGTTGTTTCCCCCATAATTTTCACCCAAATTTCCTCCTCCTCTATAATGGTGATTTCCTCTGCGATGGTTCTAGTGTGAGCAACACAGTGCTGTTGATACGTTTGAGGTGAGCAAATATTACCTACACATATCTTAGGACTCATAGTTGTAGGTATTTTCAAATGGTATATGGTAATGCTATATATGTTTCCTATTTAGGTCATTAAGTGTATTCTTTGGGTCATTGGGATCGCTTGTGTGCTATCCCTACTATAAAATTTGAGTATGTTTTCCATGGATCCATATCTAACTTGGTCATATTAATAAGACTACCCTAGAGTTTGAGTAAGTCTACACTGAGGTTTCAGCCTTGAGCTAACTAAAAAAAATTATTAGATTAAGACACTAGATGCTCTACTACCTATATACAAGTAAGATGAATATGATTCAGTCTCCACCTCAACTATATTTTCCAATTCTTAGTCTGTGTGATCCTCATTGGCTCAAAGTACTTTGATTGAGGATTGGTTGTAGATATTATTTGACTATTATGAAGATGACTATTGAGATGATCTTCGATTTATATCCTAAATACAAAATAATATAGTATATTCAAAATAGTTAAACATGCCCAAAATAAAAAAATAAATTAAAATTTGTAAATCTAACTGTAATCCATTTTGAGAGGGGTTTATTTAAGGTTTTGTTCACTATAAGTATATATCCACACACCATGAATTAAAATTTCACATGTTCTACCACATGTTAATGGTGCAAAAAATTCTTTACCCTTGTATTTGTTCATTTTATTTAGTTTAAAAAATTAAAAAGAAAAAAAGAATGAAGCCATATTCTTTGTTACTAGCCATGCCTTTGTAAGAATAATTAGTAACATAGCTTATGATTTTTAATATTTTGATTCTCCTAGCAATAGATAAGAGAGGATAGGTATGCATAAAGTCATTTTTGAAGAACTTGATATTATTGGTTGTACTCATTCAGGATTGCATTTTTAAACACCATGAAGCTTCATACAAACTGTTATATTATTATTTCATTATTCTGGTTGAGTATTAAATCATTGTGTATATGAGGGATTTTGGCCAAAGCTTATATTATCATACACCATTACAAACATATGTTTTAAGACGTATGGTCAGTGGAATTCATTGCCACTTTGTAATTGAATTTTAATCGAAGGTATTTTTTTTGCCCAAAAGGTTTTGATATCATTTGTCACTAGTCAACAGAAAATCTATTGGAAAATGTAACTTAATTCATATTAAGTTGATTGATATTATAACATACTATTAGGCACTCACAAGTAGGTATTTTCAAAGGATCTTCCTCTAAGTAGGTACTTCACAAGTTTTTGAAAGACTTGCATTCGATATGGAAGGAATTGTGACCTCAAAAAAGGGATATTGCTATCAAAGAGTCATTGTATGGTAATCTTAAATTTTAAAAAAGAATATTTTATCCTCATTTCATATATTTTAATAATTTTATGGTATATTTTTTACTGCAATCCCAATGGATATGATATGGATTTTACATTTCCACACATTAAGAAAGCCCCTGAGAGCTGCTAGAAATGTAGTGTAAAAAATTTATATTCCAAGGCCTTGGTTAATGTTTTAGTTACTTTTCAAGTGAAATACACATTATTAATGTATTAAAATAAGGATAAAATCATTAATAAATATTGATAAATCCTCATTATATCACATTAAGATTAAAGAACAACATGAATTTTAATGTATTGATTGTTCCTATAATCCACATAATTAGTGCTTGATAAAATTGGTAGATGGTAAACCCTAACATCTCCTGTAATGTTTTTATTAAAGGGGTTTATATTATGAAACCCTAGTGTGAATGGTCATTTAATGATTGGATATGAATAATGTAGTGCATGATTAACTCTAACAATAGGTTGAGTTATAAGGGCTCACTCTGCCTAAAGGAGATTGTAGGCTTAAAGGTTATCATTAAAAATGCTTGATGTTATATGAGACATTCTTGGTTTGATCTTTTGGTCACTAATTTAACATTGTTTTATAATTTTATTTCATATAAGTAATTATTCTTTCTTAAACATGAAACTTACTATAAAGGCTATACGAAAGGTGTAAAGTAATGCTTGATGAATTGTTAACATTTTAGATAATATAATCTCTTTCAAATATCCCTTGCATATTATAAACATCATTATAGGGATCATTTGGCTCTTTACGTATAGGTGGTGATAAATCCATTTAAAAACCTAAACTTATCTCTTCTCATGACTAGGTTTGACAGGTAAATTTATTTGAGTATTATTTATTACATTGTTATAATGTAGAGACTAAAGTCTCACAAAGATATAGTGATTGTTTCCAAGATAGGAAATGTATTAAATACATTATTTTGATTTGGATCATCATAGACATTAGTGTTATCCACACTATATAATACTAGTGAGCAATACCCTTTGGTGAAAGTGGAAGACTATGCAACACTAGAGCCCTCCTCTATTGCCATTGGCCTCTATATGGGTGATTTTATGCTACAGTGAATTTGGATATCCTCCCCTTTAACCAAAATAAATCAGTTTATAACAAATTTGGTCTTGGATTTAAGTGTTGGATCCTCTCTTATAGACCAATCAATCTTGGGGATGGGTTTCATAAAGATATTCTCATAATTATAGATATGATCTTCAAGGTTTACTTGTCATCAATAATTCCCTTGCTACAGTCATTAGATCAATAGAATCGATTTAATCCAATGTCATCTTGGAATAATATCTTGAGCACACATCATACTTATCTTCACAATTAGTCTAGTAGTCTTCAAAATTTCAAAGATGTTAGTAGTCTTCAAAAATTTTAAGATGTTTGTATGAGTTTCTAAGAATATTTTTGATGACTCCATAAATATCAAATGCAAGCCTTCTCTCAAATGGTTAATGATTCATTCTTTTTATTTGAAATCTATTGATTTGGCATTATTAAATGAAGGGCATGTGTATTTTCCAGTTGATATTTGGAAGTGCTCTCCATATTTTTATCTTTTAGCTATGAAGTTTTTTACTATGACTATTTTTTAGCACAATTATTACACAACCCATTTATCACTTGCATATATTTATAAGTTATAAGGTACTTCGATAAAACTACACTCTCTATTGTATAAGTAGTTGGAGAATTGAATGAACCAAACTTACCTCATTCTAAGATTACAATTGTTGCTTGAAGTAACATCCTCTTGTTACGAATCATTTTCCAGCATTCTTTTTTTTCGTTATAATGGGAATCGGTTACAATCCATCATTATCTCCATTTAGGTTTGGATTTATACTTTGGTAACTAAGCAAATACCTTCATGGTTCATATTTCCAAGATTTGGCCTTATATAGGCTTCTGATTTGGGTTTGCATCCAATATAACCCACCATCAAAAGAATCAAAGGATGATAGACAACTAGAATATCACATGGGTTTCTTAGCAATTTCACTTTTTTTGACCCTATACTAATTCTATGGGCTTCATAGCAACTTCGGTATTATTTAAACCCTATCTTTATTCTATGGGCTTCCTATCAATTTATATTTTTTTAACCCTTTCCTAAAGCTTTGGGTTTCATAGCAAAGTCACATTACTCACATGCATGCAGTTAGTGCATGCCATTTAAGATCATCCATAAACATAACTACCTCGTGTATGCACTATTTTGTCCATTTCTATGATTTCATGCCCTTAATTTGATATGATTTATGAAGGATTTTATATTGATTTCAACAAGGTTTTGTACATTCTTATAACCTTTTTTTTTCATAGTTTATGTCATATTTTTCTTAAGTGGTTTCAATTCTCATATTTTAATTTCTATGTGCAATTTATGGATTCTATTTGTGGTATGTTTGACCAACATGTATATTTATTAGTTACGTCTAAGTGGAAAGAAAGATAAAATTATATCAAAAGCATGTTATTTAATATATGTATATTTATTAGTTACATCTAAGTGGAAAGAAAGATAAATTTATATCAAAAGCATGTTATTTTCTCTTGAAAATGAAATCATATGTCAATATGGAACTTTTCTATTCGATGAATTGTCCTTACATCGTGCCTCTTACATAAATTTAATAGATGGTCTAGGCTTATGTTTGTATTTATGTGATCAAATAAGTGTGTGCATGGAAATAAATTTAAAAGATGTTTATCATGAAATTATAGGGGATAGGGATGTACCTAGAGGTCTTCTTGTTGATCTAAATGACAATGTGACTTTCATGTATGTGTTATTTCTAGATATTCACATTTGTTGCACAAACAGATGTCTTTAATAAGCATCATCAGGTTAGAGATAAAATGAAATATGACAACTCATTGTGGATGCATTTTCAATGCCTAATTTAGAATATGTTCTTGTGAATGAATTTTTTGGTACTTTCATCAATTTTCCATTGGTTGACATAGTTTTCAATGTCGACATGCATCAATTCTCATTTACTTGTTGTCTAATTTTCACTTTTGTAGCTGCCATGCTATTCTCCATTCTCTTCCCCTAATTGATGTAATGTTCAAAGGAAGCCATGAATTTTTTCTGTATATCTATTTCACTTCTCTTGATAATTTAGACATGTCTTTATATAAACTTTATTTTTACTGTTTATATGGTGTCATGAACTTCCTAATGTTTTAGCATATGACACACTGTAAAATAGATTTATATCTTGAATATGGGTTAAATGTAATAGTGCATACAAAATAATGTATTTGAATGATAGGTACAATAAATGTAGCCAAAAAGGGTGTTATATTGTTTACAGATGCATAAAATTTTGATTTCCCATTTCGATGATGTGTACGTGTTTTAATGTTTTTTGGACCAAATTTTTTGTATATTGTATGCATTACTCAATCGTTGTCCTTTGTACATTATAGTATGATAGATAACATCAAATTAAAAAAAGGTCCACTTTAATACATGGAAAGTTATGTTCACTCAATACCAAAAGTCCTTTTCTAATTCATTCAATGAAATGTTCTCATTATGGGCAGCAATATATGACAAAAAGGTGGAAGAAATAATGTCCCTTGAACTGCAGAAGCTAGGTAAGGGTTCGTTTGATTGTAGTTTTATCAAGTGGGACAATTTTCTTGAGGTCAACAAGGAAAACTTATGGGTTTCCTGGGTTGAGTAGGATAGGGTTGATGACTTCATTAAAAGGATAATCAAGAATGGAATTGTTCCCTACAAATTTTCATGTTTCACATCACAAGAGAAATTCAATTTTTAATGGAAAGAATAGTAGGATCACCACCACCTCTGAATGTCATGTAAGTCACCTCATAATATAGATTGCAAGTTGGTGTCTATTAAAATTCTATTATGTTCTGTTCATGTACACTTTTTCACTTTATATGACTATTTATTTGATCACCACAATTGTGTAACTACTGGTGTTCATATGGCCCTAATGACTTTTAGGAAATTGATGCCATGAAAAAAGACAAGTCTTTAATGCCCAAGCTCAAAAAGGGTAGTTGGTCGGGTTGAAGTTATATAAGGTATGGTTGTCATTGTCATTTTAGCACATGGTGTATGGTTTATAGACTCGATCATGTGTTGTTCACATACAATCATGTAGAACACATAAATAATGAATGTATTTATTTCCATGACCAAAAATATAAATAGTTCAAGGGAAAAAAATGTTTTTTCTCCATACATAAGCCCCCAACTTAATAAATGGGTTCATAGGATACTATTGTCGATAATATCTGTTGATGCTATCCACCTTAAACACTAGGAGATGTTGCATGAGAAACTTGTATTATTTAATGGTGAAACACAATGGGATGATTTATTGAGAAAGGATGACATATAAAAAAGAGACTGATTGATCAAGGAGGCAAAATATGTGTATAATGCTGATGGTAAAATAAGCGTTTAGGAGTGGGCATTGATGACTCCTAACAAGTGGTTTTTCTATCTTGGATAAAATAGGGGAGAGATTGATGGGGGTGGGGAAATCCCCTTCATCTTGGGCATCCAACTCCCATTACATTTAGAAAGGTTGTTGAGATTTGGGAAGCATAGCTTATTGACAATAGATGTAACATTTGGGATGAATGCAATGAATGTATTATGCCAATGTTGTAAGAGTAGTTGATAATATTAGTTTTTTATATGTTTGTAATAGTAGTAGTTGTTCTAGTGTTTTTATTTTTTTCTTGTACAATTTCAATTGTCTACATTGTTGACATTTGATTTTGAATACAAAGGTGTACCCATTTCATGGGTCATTATGTCTTAATCATGTATTGTCAACATAAGACAATGGATGCAAATTCTTCTTCAAAGAGTGCATTTGAAATATATTAAATGGACAATTAGTGCCTTCATGGTCATCAATGTTGGTGTAGAGATAAAAGCTATTAGGTACATCATTGTTATTCCTACATGTATCATGGACTTTATATTTGGATGTTCATAGACACCATCTGAACCTTATTCCATTTAGTTATGTAAAAATATTATGTTATGCAGGGAGACATTTGACTATGAGGTTTACTTATGCATTTGGCATATTCATCATGCATGGTTAAAGAATTTGATAGCAAAGGTAAAAAATGATGATGTAAGATGTCCAATGTTTATTGAGTTGGGGTTCATAATGCATAGTTGTGCTGATGAGTACATAGATACAAGGGAGTCTAGAATTTTTTTAGAAAGAGATCACTCCTCTCAGCCCACTTTTATTGAATACTAAGAACAACACTAGGCATATAGGGTTTGAATGTGGTCATGATGTTGTTGGACACTTTCGCATGCTAGGAAAGACACCAATGCATCTATAGAATCTTACCATTCCCACTTGAAATTTTGTTTCCTAAGCATAATAAGGACTTATACACATCACATGGTGGATTGGTTGGTTCACCAATGAACAACATTGATTTACATATATTATTGATGGCTAAAGCTATGCAATGACACTGGCTTCCAAAAGAACTTCAAAGTAGAAAGACTTGAAAATATTTCATGGGTACATGCTTTGAAGATCCTATATTATCATGTTACATTCAATAATAGTGACCCTCGTACAACATGGGTGCAAATTATGAAATATGAGATGTTAAATTATCGCATATTTAATGTAATGCCTTCTATGTTGATGTGCAATTGCTCATTTTCACTCCAAGGATATACTTGTAAGTATGTGGTCAAGGTGGACTTGATGAAAAAGATGATAACTTAGGTAGTTGTAGAGGATGCAACCAAAATTCATGGTGTTAATGAGAGTATCAATAACATCGATGTTGAGTACCATGAAATTTTTGTTTCCCCCATACTGTATGCATTGAAAACTTTGAGGTGACTATAGTTTGTGTAATATGATTTCATTACCCAGGTCAAAGACAATGGAGTTTGAATTAAAAATGATGGAGAAGGCATGGATGTTGGAGGTTTGCATAATAAAATGCATAGTGTATCAAATATGGATATGCAAGGATCAAGCCATGCACTAGAAGGTGTTGCAACAAATATAGTGGATGACACTAAAAACCAGATAAGGGAGGCTGATAGTATAAGTCTAGTAACTACTTGTAGTCATATGTTGTTCATATTTTTAGGAATTTCTAATTGGATGCTTTTCATTTTATGAATAGATTCCGTATACTTCTAGAGTTGATGATGTTGAGGCCTTGATATGTGGAGCACGAGAGATATTTGAGAAATGTTGTATAGTAGATAGAAACATAGAAACTATGGCATTATTCAAAAATGGTATGGCACATGTTTATAACAAGGTGTAGAGTAGGGTGATATCAAATACAAAACACCCAATCCTCATCCATTCAAAAAAGTGTAGGATGGGAATGGATATTCCACCCATAGATAGAGAGAGTTCATATTAAATATAAATAGACACAGAAACTAGAGCATGTTGTAGGAGACCACACTTTTTCCAAACCCACCTCATAACAATCCAAAATGACAAATTTAGGATGATGATATTAACAGGGTAGCAAAGTGAGATAGGGATGGACATAATAGAGATAATGCATCCTAATTTTAGCCCTTTATAAGTTTTAGTAACAACACAACAACAATAAATGCATGTAACAACAATAAATGCATGTAACAAATAATAAATACCTTTTTTGAAGGTGAATAGTTCTCTTAGACTTCCCACATCCAGTAACATTTTGCATAAATGTACTATCTTTTAAAGGATTTATTGAATGATATTTAAAGCTAATCCGAGGACTGTAGTAAAGTTAGCCATTGTTTTAAATAGAAATTGAATATAGAAATTTTATATAAAAAAATAATGTTATTGATATTATATAAACAAAGAATGCAATAATTCTGAGGTTCTTTGATTGGTTAGTAGATTTAGTACCTTGTTCATGCTTAGAAGAGTATATTTAGTCCTCTTTCCACTTGAAAACACTCTTGATCAATGTTTTCTTAGCCTATACAACTCTGATTGTTTACCAAATAGCACTTCTAGCATTTTTAAGGATTTTTTGGCTAGTAAGGAGGTGTACGAAGGAATATTGGAAATTTATTGACCTTTTCAACTACCCTCTATTTAGTACTATCTGCTCATGAAGTTTTATGGTCCAATTCAATTCCTAATTCTATTTAGTACTATCTATGAGGGTTGTTTAGGGTCTGTGGGTCCTATGATCATATCCTCCATTCATTGGTTTATAAATAATCTTTTAAAGAAGGATCTTGGTCTCTTTGCCTACACAAACATAGTTTTTAGGGTCTGTGGGCTTTGTCTTGAGGGTTTAAACCTCTAAATATTGGTTTATAAATAATGATAGAGGTTAATAAGCCTTTAATATAAATTCTTAAACTTGTTTCAAGAGTTGAATACCACCCCAACACCTCTGTGTAATAGATTCACAAATTTTGTGCTTGGACAATCTATGCTTACACTATTATAATAGAGTTACATGTTATTATAACAAACTAGTGTAAATAAATAAATGAATTGCATCAATGCATTCAATAAACATGCCAAGGACTCAACCATTCCATATCAATCACTAGAAACATGGCATTATGAGATATTCCTCTCTATTGGTTCTTACACATAGGGTTATATCTTGATTCTAAGAACACTAAAATTGATTACATGCAATAGGTCTACAAACTAAATAACTCACCTCTATCTTCTTGATGTTGACCTTATTGACACCTTCACTTTAAAAGGGACATCACTTCTCATTTTTATTGATGATATTTTATGTAGAGCCCTTTTTCATACTCTTCTATATTCAACCTATGACACCTGAAAACTCCAACACTTAAGCATTCAATTCAATATTTCTTCCCTTCTTGGTTAAATCTTGCATTGAATGTTCCTTAAATCCTCTTTCTTGTCAAATTTATCACTCTTTGATTCTTGAATTTTCCTTAACTACCCTTAATCTCTACATAAATCTTATTTGTCCACTTAGATCATATTATTCACTTTCAATGTTCTCTTTCAAGCTAACTCACACTAGTTTCCATTCGGCTTCAATGATCTAATCACTTAGATTAGTGAAACAAGACTCATAAATATAATATTCACCTTATATAGTCTATATATAGCTACCTAAACTTATCTTGACTCACTTTAATCCCTCTCCCAACTACTAACTACCTCTTCATGTTTGAGATCTTAAATCGCCTTACATAGCTAGTAGCCTATTTTTTAAAAAAATTTGCCTTGTGCGAATCAAGATTGGAAATATAAACACATAATATACAACCATTTATCCTCCTTGATATCTCCACCAAGTTTCACTTCTCAAATCACCTTCTAGACCCCTTTTCTCACCATTGACTAGGCCTAATTAGGCCTTTTAAGCCCTACTTAGACACAGTCTCCTATATGAGTATGAATAGAGGTCGTATAGGTATAAAACCATAAAATATATTTATTCATACTACATTCAATTATATTATAAAATTTCAATAAGATTCACAAGTTACTTTTCTAGATATTCAATGTTTTGTGTTTTGCCCTAAAACTAGGGTTTCTTGCAATTATGTAGACCCAAGAGGGTTCATTAAGGGTTTCATTGCTTTTAAATTATTTTAAAATGTTAAAATGGCCATGATAATGTATGAAAAACCTCAACACAACTTCACCAAACCTTAGATTCTCTTGAAAATGTCTCTTCACACGTGGACCAATAGTTTTACAAGAAATCTATCAACACAGTTTAACTAAGTAAACTAGAATAGGGTTAAATGTGCATTTGAATTACAAAGGCACTTGAAAATAACCTCCAATGTTATTAAATATCACATAGTCATTCTACCTTGTCTTTTCATTATAACCAACTTTCAGCATTAGGTCATTTCATTATCCAAACAATGTCTTTAACTGTGTTTCTCAACCAGAGCACACATAGGTCCTAATTATTACAATGATTTCGTTTGATTTTTTCAAAATTTATACATTTTATTATACCTCTATAATTTTTTTCATAATATATCAAAAATTTTCTCAAGATATGAGCAATTTATTTAACTTTAAAATATATAAAACACCATTATCTTACCTTGGTCGTGCCTTGCAAATAGGGTATTATACACAAATTAGTCTTATTCCCTGGTTCCTTTTTAAATTAAAAACAAACCTATGTGCATAGATAATAAATTATTCAAATAGATTATCTCTCAATATATATTAACAAGTCAATTTCTTACTAGATAGTTTATTCTTCTTTTTCCTGTAGTCTTTAATGAGCATATATAGGAAATGGAGACATAGTTCTGTCAACATCTTCCTTTAAACTTTTAATACAAACAATGAATCACAAACTTGAAGATCCTTAACACATGAGATTGTTTTCACACAATTAAAACCATATAAATTCATATAATTGAACATCCAAACGTATCACATTTCAATATTTCTTTCTATTTAAATTTCTATTACTGTCAACTTTGGGCAGAAGAAAAAATGCTTATGATTTTTAATCCATTACTAGTCCTCCGTACCCCTACCTTTCAAAACCTCATAACTGACCTCCTCATATGATAATAACATCTAAATCAAGCCAAAAAATTTTACATGCACCTTACACAAGTGAATAACCACCTTTTGACAACTACTTTTTACATTAACTACCTTGACATGGTAGTGCATTATACTTGTATGTTGTTATTTCACCCACACACCCTATCAAAGACCCATACATGACCTTTAATAACACCTAATAACATTAAATTATTTTACTCTACACAAAAATTATCCTAACACACTAAATATAATTCAAAAATTTAAATTGGTGTTTTGGCGAGAAAAGCTCCTAAGGCCAAGAACAACCAATCCCAACCTAACTAATAACTCTAACCGCTTCAATGGGTCCCTATAAGACCTCTAAGACCTATTTAACCAAGTTAATGAAAAAAACACATTGATTACATTAATTTGGTCGATTCCCCTACATCACTATTGTAAATTAATAAACAAAGTTTCTTATTCCAAATGTTCTCATACACTACCAACACAAAGTATAAATGGACATAGGGTCTGTAAACAGAAACTTCTTGAAGAAATCTATGAACAATCAAATCATTTCTCTATCAATTTTTAGAAATATGTATTGAATATTAAACCTTAATAAATGCTTCAAATACATTTTATCTAAAGATATTACTCCATTATTCTATTGATACAGACATCACATTACACAGATACAAGGAATATAGGGGCTGTAGCTTAAGATTCCAATTACAAATATTCTTCTATTCACTTCTTGGGGTTTCAGAACATTACATCCTTCAAATAAAACCCCATAAAATCTTGTACCTTGAATTAATCACTCCAAACCAAAAAAAATACTTATCTCCAAAGACTCTAACTATTATAACCAAATTCTAACTCCGTTGTAACTCCCACTTGTACATTGGGAGTCTCTTAACTAATTGTAGGTTTCATTGACACTATGTTGAATTTGTCACCTATTAAAAATATTCAAAGGCTTAAATTAAGTATAGCTTCCCTCTAGACATATTTTCCAATCATTAAATCATATATAGTAATCATTAAACTCATCTGACAATGCATTTTGATAGACTTATACTTGCTTAATAGGTTTTCCAATAGGGTCTACAGCTATGGCATTTGAGTTATCTTTCTAATCACACCACTAATGTCTTGAAACCTACTTCAATAAATCATACACAATATATAATAACTTTCTTAACTATTTACTAAGGTTTTGAATGTGTATGAGCAAAGATATCCTTCTTTGTCTTTGCTTAAGGTTTTAACCCTACTTACACACCCAAGAGACCACTATTTGGTCTAATTTGAACATGACTCCTTGTTCAAACTTTGTAATTATTTATTAGGGTATACCTAATCCTGAGACACTTTATTAAATTATTTTATCACTCCTTAACACCTCTATAGATCATGTAAAGCATTTTTATTACTGATTTTGTGAGGGTTCTTAACATTTACAGGCCTGTGTTAAACTTGTTCATGAGGAAGTATGAAATCACCTACAAAAATCCACCAAGAACACTAAGATCACATAAAAGAAACCTTACCAATGTATAAAATATATTTTTAGAATCTATAATGTAGGATAATTACCTAATAAACACATTAGTTTTTACCAAACTCCACAAAACATCTTACTATGTTGATTAACTACATGCAAAATAATTAACTACAGTTTATGAATTGTTTTTGTAAATTATCACTAATTAATTTTTTTTAATTGTGTGGTAGATGTAATTAACACTAAATAACATGTGTAGTGTTGTCAAAACATGAGAGGAATTCCATAAATTCATATTAAAAAAAATATATACTAGAGGAGCTAAATGTGGAATGCCAAACATTACACCGAATCTGATGTGTGGTGACTAGTTCCATCAACTAGAGGGGGCTTGAAATTATAAAAAAAATCATCCAACATGATGGATTGTGATGGGTGAATGTTTTCCAAAATTAAAACATGGAATATCCTTTGTACCACATTCCAATGGTGAGCTATGAGTACATGGAATTCATAGACGTGCCTGATAATAATTTCTACATACAGTGGTCATATGAATGGCCATAGGATGATGCCATTTTTCCTAATGTATGGGGTACTCCTGGTGCCATTCCAACTTATCTAGGTCCTTTATTAGAGAATTTATTTCCAACAAAGGTGTCTAATGATCCAGGTTTTTATGTGCTTCTGGATCAGGTACAAAATATATTCATTGGTGTAAAACTACCATTTTGAGTGTGTTTCAAACTATATAGCATTCAAAATAACCACTTTGATGCCTCAAGGATTTGTGCATCCCAACCATATACAAAATTTTGGAAGAGGTACACAATATCCCACAACACAAATTTTCCTCTTATCCAACTAGGCCAAAACATTTCAAGAATAAAACCACTATTTTTTTACACACATGTTGTAGATGATGAAAGCGATGGTGACTACAATCCATCAGATGATAGTGATGGTTCAGAAAGTGAATAGAACAATTATATAAAAATATATTTCAATATTAATAAATAGTGTTTAGTATTGAAATTGATTATATTTGAATATGTTTAATTTATTGCTAAAAAAAGTACATATTTGTTTGTGTATTACTTGATGTTTTGATTCTGACTCGTATCATTCAAATTCTACCTTCACTTTTGCATGTATCCATATTGATGTAGAATGTGCTAATATTTTACCACAAGTATATAATAGTGTTTGATGTTTTGATCAATTAATAAAAGGATTTCCTTAGATGTAAAGGAGTTTATAATGTTCCTTTATATATGTTTGTGTGTTGTCTTATATAAAGTGAGTGTTTATATATGGTATCGATAAAGGTGGTGGAGTCCTATAATGGACCAATCATGTAATGATTTTATGATAAAATGAATAAATATATAAATTATTATGTGTTTTCATGTCATTTAATAGTATTGGATTCTTATGAATGAAACAATGTCTATGAAAGGCCATTGAGGCCATGAATATGTTGATATTTATGTTAAGTTATAGGTTTGGATAAGACTACAGGTTACGATTTAGTAGGGAGCAGTGGGGTGACCTCTTCAAGTTATTCAAATAAATGTTTAATTTAAGAATATTACTTGGATGTAATAAAATCATAGTGATCCTTTGGTTATTGAGTTACTATTCCTTAGTGTTGACTATTGAGGTAAACAACACTTCTATTCTAGAAGCTTGCATATACCTATAATAGTAAGGGACAAAGTTGAATGAATGATGTTTATAAAAAGATAAGTTATGATATTTGTTAAGAGATGGTCCATGGTAAGGTATAATTTATAATAATACATATCATTTGGACTGAATATATGAGTAAGGATAAAAGTTAGTATACAATCCCTATACAAGCAAACATGAATAAAACCTCGAGTGCATAGACTCAAAACCTTATTTTAAAAGATTTTGGAAGGACACACATTTTGATAAATAAATGGTCATTGGAATAATGATTTATTGGTAAATATAGTGAAAGGATAAGATTTGTATTAGAGGAGAGATAAAACTTTGTGAATACAAACATGTTTTAAACATTACACAATCTATGTACCTTATGTATTTGACATAGTCAAGGTAGACGTATGAGCTTCTGTTAGATTTAAGGTTTAGATGAAGAATCCAACACTTGTAATGAGTCATTTTATGAAGGTGCTGACCCTTTATAGGTATTAATAAGTCTAAAGAGGCAAAACAATTCAAATTAGGCCCTTCAATAACCTCTCAGGTCTGTATACAGGTTGAAACACTATACAATGGATATTGTGGTATAACTTTGGATGTAGAAAATATAACTAATCAAGATTACTCAGGGAGTTACAATATATTGTGTTTTAGAGAATAGAGGAGAGTCTAAGAACCTTTGGGAGGTATGAAGGTCTTTAAACCCTATTTCCACTCTCTATAAAGAGCCTATGTTAAGAGAACATTGTAGAAATTGGTGATTTGAAGGTGGTTAGTAATTATTTAAGAGATATAAATATTTGAAAAGTTGATAAAAAATAGGGAATACATTATTCAGGTCATAACAAGGTTTGAAATCAAGTTCATTTCCATTAAACTCAAATTGATCCCTCTCAGGCTTGTCTCAATCCAAGAAACACTAGTTAAGGGTTAAAAGCTACAAAGTTGTATAAAATGAGTTCACATTGATGGAATTAAATAAAATTTGGTAATTAGTTAGGTTTCCATGTGCTATAAGAGATTATGGTGGTTACAGATCTTTATTACCCACATATGTATGAATATGAGCAACTGTGTGAAACATGGGTTAACTAGGCCTAAAAGGGCTAATTAGATAGAAAGAGCTAGAAAAACATGAAGGCAAGGGATTTTGACCATGAAATTTCATGGAGACCTAGAAGAGGATATAGGGTGTTGGTATGCTATGTACCTAGGGATATGATATATTAATGTATATGGGTTGATGGAGATGCTGACATGTGACACACATCCCCTTAGTTAGTTATATGGGTACAATATTTTAGGATAATGGAGTAACTTATGGAATTAGTACACTGGTAATGGTCATCCTACATTGGGATTATGAGGCTACCCATCCATTGGGTAGATAGATGTCTATATAAAGGAGATGATTATCATGGTAAATATATCAAGTAATCATTGAGTCTTCTATTGTAAGAGGATATTAGAGGTTGTCCCCTTGAAGAGACATTATGGAGTTATTCCTTCCTAAAGGGGTATTATATGGTGTTTCCCTACCTTAAGGGTATTTCTTCATATATTGAATATTTGAATCATATCAAGATCATATCATGTGATATCAGAGATTCGATTTGGGCAATTTATGTGGAGTGAAACCCTAGTTTTTTTTAATCATCAATATATTTTGATTGGTTATGAATTTTTATAAAATATTTTTACTTGATATGAAGAATATTTTAAATAAGTCACAGTATAAAAATAGAGATTTTTTGATTAGTTTTGAGGGAGTTATTGCTATTTTAGGGTTTATACTAATTTCATTATATCTTCCTAAATATAGGGAATTTTAATTCAAAATTTTTACTATAAATGTAAGAAGATATAAGAGAAGCATAGTAAACATTTCAGAATTTTTAGATTTGTTTAGAGTGATTTGTTGTGATTTTATGGTTTTTCATATATTCAAACTATAGGTCAAAATTTGTGACATTTTTTCACAAAATTTTGACTGAGGTTCCAATATAATAATATGAAGCTACAATAAAAATTTGGGACTTTTTGGATCAGTTTTTTTATGAGTTACTGATATTTTTGGGTTTCATGAACCCTAATTTTTTTTGTGGATCATGAAGTTGCAAAAATTTTCAAGGGAAGATGATGTTGATGCTAGATAATGGTGGCTCAATTTTAAGGAGAATAATACTAATTTTTTTTTATGGATAATAAAATTATCTCTTTCTTTGTATGGGCCTACACAACATTGGTGGTTTAATCAATTGAGCTTTGCGCAAAAGTATTCTTTATGGGAAGCAATGGAACAAATCTTCCTAGATTGATGGGATATAAAAGAAAAAGAGGATGTAGAAGAGGAAGAAAATAATGATTCTAAATAAGAATAAAATGAATAAGAAGAAGAAGAAGAAGGGTTCAAATAATTTGGCTCCAGAGAAATCCGAGTCAATTTTTCAATTTCATGGATGCATTCAAAAGAAGAAGGTGGTTGTGTCCATAAACCCTACCAGCAAGTATAACCTCATTAACATGAATGTGTCTAAGAATCTACATGTTCAAGAAAATAATATCAAGGAGGTTCAAGTAGATGGTAAGAATATTTCAATGTTTGAAGATTTGAAGCTCATTATGGAAAAATATGTTTTGCATTCAGATTTTTATGCTTTGAATATGGATGATGTGGATATAGTTCTTGGATATCTATGGTTAGATACTTTGGGAACAATTAAAATTAATGTTTAGAAAAAGTTAATGAAGTTTTGGTATAGGAAAAAGAATATCACTTTACAAGATATCATAGTGAAAAAGGCACCAATAATAATCTAGGTAGATCATGAGGATGCAATTGAAATAGGTGCTAAAGAGCATGATGAAGATTCATATGATATAGATAAAGACACTAAAAATAGAAATGAACACTTCATCTACTGAAGAGACAAGAAGGAAAAGGTGGAAGAGGTAGAATCAAAGGTGGATAAGGTCAAAATATTGGAAAAAGTTGAGGTATATAGACACCCACATCATCATGAGAGGAAAGAATCATGGAACCAGGTGAGGAAGTGTCATAACAACAATCATTTTGCCTATATAGAAAATAAAATTTCCAATCATTATGGATATGCATGGAATCCAAATAAAAAATAATATGGCACATGGAATGAATGGGTAAATGACTATGACTATGCATGGAAGAATACCTACTATGGTCATGGTTGAAATCAGAGTAGCGCAGTGGAATATGGTAAATGGAATAAAAAGATGAATAATTATGCTTGGACACCAAAGTAGTATAATTATGATAATGAACAAAATTAGAGGAGCACAATGAAATTTGGAAATAAGCTTGGAGAGCTATCACCTGCCAAGATCACATATGGATGGCTAGATGATCGATATTGGAGACAAGTGTGTAATGATTTGAAGCACACTCATTATTTGGTTTCTTCTTATGTTTTGGGGATGAAACATGTCAAGGAGGGAAGTAATGATATATACCTAGGGATATGATATATTAATGTATATGGGTTGATGGAGATGCCGACATGTGGCACACATCCCCTTAGTTAGTTATATGGGTACAATATATTAGGATAATGGAGTAACTTGTGGAATTAGTACATTGGGTAATGGTCATCCTACATTGGGATTATGAGGCTACCCATCCATTTTGTAGATAGATGTCTATATAAAGGAGATGATTATCATGGTAAATATGTTAAATAATAATTGAGTCTTCTATTGTAAGAGGATATTGGAGGTTGTCCCCTCGAAGAGACATTGTGGAGTTATTCCTTCCTAAAGGGGTATTATATGGTGTTGCCCTACCTTAAGGGTATTTATACATATATTGAATATTTGAATCATATCAAGATCATATCATGGTAAATGTTATCATATTCTCAAGGTTTAAAGGTACATGTTTGTATAATACAAATTAGTCAAAAAAATGGCTACAAGATTAGTGGGAACATTGTGACCTAGAGGTATGAGGAGTGGTGGATTGTGTTTGAGGACTTAAAGGAGGTTAGACTAGGTGTAATAAGATAATTTAAGATCATTAATATGACATTAGAAAGTGACTTTAGAGATTATTTTTGAATATAGATACTAAGAGAAAGTTACCAATCAAAAGAAAGATCAAAGACTATTGCTATCTAAAGAGGTTTGTGAACAAGGTGAAGTACTCATTGAGATCATTGTACACAATCAACTTGTAAATGAACTTTTTCGACATTATAAAACCTCAAATCACTTGGAAATCATTATAAAACCATTGTATGGTGATCAACTAGCATGAAAACAAATTTATATATAAATTGGAGACAAAATATATTGTTAAAAAACTATTTTCCATACTTTTCTAGGTATCTTAACATGCACCTATAAAAATTATGAACACAATCATTCATTCATTCATAGATAACTTAAATACGCATGATGAAGTAAGTAACTAGTAGAAAATAAACATCAATTTTATAGATTAAAATGTGAATAAGCATGTGTTTCAATTGATTTCCATCCAAATTAATAAGCATACATCATGGAATACTAGACACATAAGTCATTACACACAACTAATTATCATTATTCATTTATGGAATACCACATCTATTGGGAGACATCCCATTGGCTTGTGAAAATAAGATATCGAACTCTACCTTAAAAATCAATAGTTGGTGATCATATATGGAAACTATTACTTCAAGATTTGATTGCATGGCCAATACAACCTCTACCCTTACATCACAAATTTATTTTGTGTAGGCATGGGTATCTTGTAGATAGACAAAATTTATTTTATCACCCATCTTCTCATCCCTCAGTGTGATAAGTGCATGGTGAAACTTCTTGACTTCTCTAGTCTTATTAGCCAATGCAGTTTCCAACTTGATAACCTTTGCCCTTGCACCACTAAAAATATCAGACAAAAATTGGTTTTCCATCTTGAATGATTATTTTTTTAACAACCGATAGTGATAGTTACAAACCAAGATGTCCTTTTGTGCCCATTGCATTCTGTGATCTCATCCTTGTGATAATTTCTTCCACGTCCTTGGGCAATTGGGAAGCCACATTCTCTTCTATATTTGGGACTTCATCTATAAAAGATACATGTGAAATTTAATGATAGCATTCAATATTTTTAGCATTGAAAAGCTGAAAAAAGATAGACATAAACGAGGGTCCATGACAATATTCAAAATCTAAGAACATCCAATTTTTTTATATTATGAATATTTTACCTACACACACAAAAAATAATGAAATTATTATATTAGCCCAATGCTAACAAATAATAAAAGTGGGAAAGTGAAATGGATAGTACTGCATGTTTTAATGGCTAATGACAAATTTTTAAACTAATTTGAAACACCAAAAACTAACACTAAATACCATCATTATATACTAATGGCATGTTCATTCTAATGTATTGGTGTGTTTCCCCATTATTTCTCTCCCCTCATTCCCTACTTGAGCCACGGGCCATAAACATGGACAATTATTGTGTTGATTTCCTAAATAGACAAACACATGATATGAGACAAAGGAATGTTAGAAAGATAAGACATGCATACAAATCTTATATTTCGCTCCTTCCCACCATGATTACTTTTATATAGACATAGAAACATGAAAACATGTACACTTTATCACAAACATGTGAAATAATTAAAGGAGAAAAAGGTATACATGTGAATATGATAGATCACCTGTCAAAAACATCACATAAAATACATAAAAAATATATGATGAGTACATGGGGAAAACATTACATCATTTAACCTTACATCACTGTGCAATACATTGATAAATACAAATTAACCAACAAACTTGTTATCACCAAATATTTCACCCTAGAAGAGGGTGTTAAATTCTCTTCTAGATTGAGCAACATGGGAACACTTATAGCTATGTGGGTGTACCTATAATGGAAGTAAGTCTGTAGATTTAAGGGTTAGCTCCCTAAATGTATCTTGAAATGATCACACCTACTTATCTATTTGATTATGGGGAAAAGTGTTAGAATTTTCATGAAATGAACCTAATCTACGAAGGTGATACACTAAGATGTCTTCCATATGACCACCATAATTTTATGTACTAAGAAACAAGGCATACAAACTAACTTCCAAGTCATATGGATTATATCATGAGTATTTCAATATGAAAATGAGATGCATGAAAGATATCCAAGGTAAGTGAACCATAGGCTATTTGGAAACACAAAGGATAATTGTACACTTAAAATATAGGCTCATACACTTAAAAACACTTCATATGACCTGTTAGAATAGGAAATCTTGCACAAACATGAAAGGATAAGGGAAGAAAAGATAGATAATTATCATTTTGCATCACCATATGTCACTTTCACACTTAGATAATTGTTCAAGAACTTAAAAAAATATTTGAATTAATGTTCAAAGGAAAAATATGACATAATTCCAACAAAGATTCACCATACATGGAGTGGAATTAGATTACAAAGCCCAAAATGGTAGCTACTTATAGCATTTGAGAGATAAGTGGGAAAAGAGAAGTCCAAAGGTTAATTAAACACTTTTCATGTTGAGAAAAGGAGTTACATGTGTAGTATATTGGAGTAGGAGATATTACATGTAAGGTATGATAGGAAAACTAGCCCTCCAGGTTATGTAACTCATGAAATGTGGCGTAGGAGTTCTATTTCTGCACAAGAAAATTATATTCATTATTTACCTCTTTTGGAACATCCCAAAAATAAATATGGATAGGTATCATGATTTAACTAAGAGGGAGGGGTTATAGGCATGCTCTTCCATGCATTGGATACATTCTTGGTCATCTAAATTCCTCTAAAATTGAGCCATCATTATTTGCAGTAAAAAAACTCCTCTTTCAATCACCCCTTACACTTGGCCTCAAAATTTTCTTAAGTTTTCCATGAAATTCCATAAAAGGGAGTGAATTACAATTTTGAAGACCCTCCATGGCCTTATATTTCTCAGGTACACCTTAAATAGGCTTCCAATTGAAGTTATCACACTTCTCACTATGTTGCTCACTTTGCCAGTTTTGATTAGCTAAGATTAACTTATTAGTAGACACACTTAGGAGTTTTTATGATTAAAAAAATGGACATGAGGGGTTGGCCCAAGTTCCAATCCTTCTCCTAAAGTTCTTTACATCTCTTAAAACCTCCTAGAACCTGCACAATGCATAAAATAGTTAAAGAAACCAATTATGTACCCTATCCATATAGATAGGTAATGCCTCAATTGGATAGAAATGGTATTTTGAGAGTCATTTTTAGTCTCAAATCATTTCCCAATCTAGTCTATTTTAATAGCTTTCCATCTTAATTTCCTTCATTGGGTCTAAAACTAGGGTTTGTGAGTCATTCTACTCTTAATATTTATTTATAGAGATGGAATGTTAGAATTTTAAATAAATTAAAAAAAATAATGTTTAAGACCATTTTCAACCTCCCCAAACTCCTTGGATATCCATGCACAACCTCAGAGAATATGTGAGCATCTCAATCTAGCCTATTGATCTTGGTTCCTCATTTTACATAGGCCTAAATCGATTCTAAGACAAAATTAGCTTCTCTTTTGACTTCTCTACATTCCAAAATATTTGAAACATTTGAAGTGACCATATAAACATGTTATAATGGATTATAATCTCATATCATGTTATAAGTGAAAGTGACTCTCTAGTTGGTCTTATGCCTAAACCATGCCTAACAGACCTATCTACATACTTGGAAGTCTATATCATCCTATTTATCTTATTCATTATATGAAAGGTATTTTATGTTTGTCTAGGTGTAATCCAAATTTCCACACCTCTTTACAAGGTTAAATTATACCTCAGCTTATATGATAATTTTCACTCTCCAAAACTATGGGGTTTATGCTTCTACGAAAGTACCCTCTATCTAAGATAAAATAGAGGGTAAATACCTTATTTCCTCAAACTAAATATATATTGTATGGGGTTATCCAAGTTATGGAGACCATTTTCACCAAAATTTGGCCCTTATTTAGGTTATTAGACTTTCCAACTTCTTTAAAATCCAAGATAAACCCCTAAGAAAGGGACTGTGTGCAGGGTTATCCTCTGTGGACTGTGTGTTGCACCACAAAGTACTTTCTCTACTTTATTTCCATTATCAACAGACTATAGAGTCTATCATGATCTTTATGAAGCTATTCTAATATCCATTCATCACTCCAACCTTCCATACACCTTGATTGGTCAAGTGTGTACATTTACTGACTGTGTTTTGCTCTAAGGCATCATACTTGTAGGTGTATTTGCATGTTTAATCCTTGAGTATAGTGATTAAATAACTTTTAAAGGTGTTATTAAACATGTCAAGTCATGTACATACCAATCTAAGTAATGTTCATACCTTGATATGATTCCAACCATTTTGTTCTATGTTATTGTCACCTCTCAATTAGCTATACTTGGTTGTCTAGGGCCCTATCGATGACCTTCATCCTTGATACATATGTAATAAGATCCATGGGAACCATTTGAGGTCTTTAATAATTGATTTTTTATCTGATATGTATCTCCATATTCATAGTTTTCCATGTTCAAGCTCTTACTATGCACTTGTAGGACTTCACAGTCCATTGTTTATCAACATCTCATGTAAGAGACAACTATATGTGTGGATGGGACCCAAAAAGCAAAATTAAAACATTCTCTCCAAACATTATTTGATTAATCTAGATTAAAAATGTGATCATCAACTCAATGTTTCCATCCTATATGGATACATGCCTTATTGACAATTTTGGGTATGAAGGTCTTTTGTTGTTCAATACTATAGATTTCATTGTTTGAGTTTAGTGTATAAAAGTGCATCTTTGGGCCTTTCAAAAAACACTTTTCATTAATCATATTACCTACATATTTTGTAGAGCTCTTCTCCTATGTGGAGGATACAAGGAAAAGTCATCAAGATGTATCAAATATTTTAGAAACCTTATTATAAGATATCAACAAAGTAGCAAGGTGCTCTATTTTGATGTTTTAGGGATTTGATCCCTAAAATCTATAGTCATTCCATTTGATCATGGTTTTAAATTCTCATTTCCAACCTAACACTTCACATATGTTTTCCATGATCTACACAACATACTAGGACTCTAAGGAAGGTTGAAACTTTTCCAATCTTTTTTGTACAAGTACCTTCATATCTCTGTTAGTGCCACCTGTAGGTGGACATTCCGATGTAAAAACAATGGATGAAAATATTAGAAGTATGCATGATTTATATGTTTCAATGAGGTTTGGAACCTTTTCAAAAGTTATACATAGAATCTTCTCACTATAGATAATCCTATCCATCTCAAATACTTCCTCATCAATGTGATTTATTTCTATGAGGGTAATTGTAGGCATACATATTCAATGTGTTGATTGTATATGCATATGGTATTGACTATCACAGCCCATTTATAAACTCTTTGGAAGATCCAAACTATTTTTTCCTAATTTTAAATACATTTTCAACATATTTATACCTTCATTACACCTCCATAAACATGATAGACAAGCTCCATACACGTGACTCAACATGGCTGCAAGTGAAAGTGGGTAAAGAGCTAATTGTGAGCATGACAAGACTAAATGTTTAATCAAAAAATTATTTTATAATACCAAACATGTAAGGTAGGTGATAATCATGACATTAAAATATGGATAACATCATAGTGTATCCACATGAGACGCTTATAGAGAACCAAACATTCTGAAAACATGTAAATTTGACTAAGACCTCATATGGTGGTACCTTTCTACAACATGAGATGATTTTCCTATCAAAACAACTTAAAATATGAAACCATACATATAGAACATGAGGTGAATATTTCCATGTTATCTGAAGTCAATTCTAGAAGCTAGATTGTATAAACTTGTCCTAACAAGAGTAAAACCTATAGTGTATGGGAAATAGTGAGTAGAAAAACATAGTCAACTTGTTAGAGATGGTTCATAAATCACAATTGATAAATCCTTATAGATTACTAAGATTACTAATAGATAATATAAAATATTTTATGTTGGTAAGGAAACTAGGACACTTTTACACTTTAAAAACTATGCCACTTGCATATATGACCCCAAAAGGACCCTTAAGTGACTCAAAATGACATATAGGCTAATTAGACCATGATCAAGGCTAAAATCAATATTATATAATATTAATTACACCCTATAACATACTATTAAACACCTATAAAATTTTTCACTATAGGAGTTTGACCCATTTTGACTTATGGTCAAAATGGTCAACATTCTTGTTGATTTCCCAAGGGTGGTATGCTTACTATGCTAAGATTAGTTTCCTAATCCTATCCATTGGGCTATAAAATCACTTGCATATAGGCCTAACACACACATTTCCTTTGAGAACATGTCAAAAAAAAAAAACACACACACAATACAAGAAACACACATGTGCTTCATGATCACTTATGGAACACACACACATAAACCAAACTAACTCAAGCACTAACTAGCTTGAGGTGGACACTTATTCCTAGGTCAAAGGGGAAATTTGAAAACTCTCTTTCTTCATGACATAGAGGAATGAATGAGGCATTTATCCTTTTAAACCTTGGTATTGATGCATCCATCTTCTTCATGGTGTTTATCATCTTCATTGGAATGATGTTCAAAGAACTCAAAGTAACTCCAATAAAGTTAGTTATGGAAATGAATTCTTCTTGCATCCAACTAGCCTTAAATTTCTCATATGGATCCTCATATATGACCTCAAATAGTGGTTTAATAAGGCTTTCATTCTTCATTACCATAGTGCTCTTAATGAGGTTGGTTTCTTCTCAGCTACAAGTTATTCAAGATCATCAAGGATCTCTACATAGTCTACCAAATCTTGGTCATTGTCCTCCATGGGAAACTCTTTCTCCACCTTCTTAAGTAATTGCCCCTCAACTTGGAAAATATCTTCAAGCTCTCGAAAGAGCTCCATTTGCTACTGCCAATCATCTTTGTTCTCCTTGTCATCAAGAATCACTACTTTTTCAATCTTCTCTTCTTAATATATGAGGTCATCAAGTTGATGTTCTTCATGCTCCAATGCAACTGAAGGTGATTTAAAATTAGATAGAGGTATTTAGTCATCTCTAAGAACTATGTCTTCTACCTTGGTATCATGAGACTCTCTTAGGGTTAAATTCTTGAGGATTGGCTTGACCTTCATCCTTGATAGTACACTCCACTTCATGATTAAGATGGTCATGCCCAACTTCATGATCAGAAATGGAGTCTTGTTCAAATACATCTCTCTTCAAGTCTTGGCCACATTACTCAAAGGCAAGTGAAAAAGAGTCTTTAATATGTTTCTCTCCACTCAAGAAGGTATGATATCCCTTTTGTTCACTAAGGAGAGTCCCTACGATGATTTATTCCTCATAATCACTCATGACATCTTCCTGGTCAGCCATGGCTTGGATTTGCTCTTCTTCACTTACTTCTCTCAAGATGGGCTCTTCCTCAATGATGGGTGAGGTGGAAGTTTGGTGGATGGCTCATGTGAAGGATATGGAATGTGAGGTGTAGTGGAAGGTTTATGGATTGGAGATGGAGTGTTGGATGAATTAGAGGTCTTATGAGTGGATTTAGGAAAGAGGAAAGCAATATTAAGCTCATAAGGAAGTGACTTCTTGGGCTGATTAGAAGGGGGAACACCTACATAAGTAGGATTTGTATCTTTCCAATAATTTTTTTGAAACTCTTCAATAGTAGCATTTTTATTTTCCATCTCTTTATCCTCCCACATACTTAGCCTATTTATTAAGCATTGAAGGGACTTCTTTGCCAAGTCCATTTGTTCTTTGATCTCCCATTTAATTTCATCTTCAACCACCTCCCATGCACTCATCCATCTTTAGACAAAACTTATTAACCATTGCATGAGATGGTTAGGAATCACATCAAACTCATCATCCCATGTTCCCATATTGTCTTCACTATCTATCAGCTCTGGTAGGATTGATAAGAAGGATTGGACATGAGGTGGGGCTGATGGATAAAGGGGAGGGTAATAATGGGGATTAAGACCAACTTCATTTTTTTGAATTTTAGACTATAGGAATCCACATATTTCCTTTTAATACCTTTGTGCACAATTCATGTAAACATCTAATTCCTCATGACAAGACTCATAGGAGTACTCTTGAGATTGATAGGCATCATGGTATGGCTGGTAAGACTCATATTGGGATTGGTAGGAAAGAATTTATTTATAAGATTCTTGGTAGCCTTCCTCATATGTCTATCCAAAAACATGGTGTCCATATGGAGAGGGAAATGGAGGACTATAGGACTTCCATGGCTCATAGGATTGATAGCCATTTTTATAGGAATATTGAGGAGTGAAATGTGGTTCATAACAAGGATGATAAGGAGGTTCATGAAAGGAATATTCATCATAGCTATTCATATCAACCTCATATGTTAGATGAGATGAAAAAATTGATCAAAATATTCAATGAGATATACCTAGGATGCTTACAACCAAAAGTTATCATTCAGAGTTGCCATTGGTGTTAGGTTGCTTGATTCCAAAAGATGATAGAAGAAATACACACTAACAATCTTTCCACTCCCTTAGACTTGGTCCCACCTAGATTTCCATAACTATTGTCACTAAATATCATACCCTAAAAGAGGGTGTTTAAGCATGTTCCATATTTGGGAAACATGGGAACACTTCTAGGTATGTGGGTGTACCTATAATGGAAGTGAGCCTCTAGATTTAAGGTTTAGCTCCCTGAGTGTATCTTAAAATTATCACACCTACTTAACTAGTTACTTAAGGTGAAAAGAGTTATAATTTGCATGAAAAATAATCTATGGGGGTGATACAACAAGATGTTTTCCATATGACCATCATACTTTCCTTCACTAAGTAACAAGGCATACAAACTAACTTCCAAGTCCTATGGATTCTAATATGAGTATTTCAATATGAAGGTGAGATGCATGAAATATATCCAAGGTAAGTGAACCATAGGCTAGTTGAAGACACTAAGGATCATTTTAATCTTAAAATACAAGATCATTTACTTGACAAAAATTCATATGATATGTTATAATATGAACTATTGTAGAAACATGAAAGGATAAGGGAAGAAATGATATATAATTTTCACTTTACATCACCATATGTCACTTTCACACTTAGATAATTATACAAAAACTTAAAATCATATTTGAATTAATGTTCAAAGGAAAAATATGACATAATTTCAATAGGTATTTTCCATACATGGAGTGGAATTAGATTATAAAGGCCAAAATGGTAGTTACTTATATCATTTAAGAGAGAAGTGGGAAGTTAAGTCCAAAGGTCACTTAAACTCTTGTCATGCTAAAAGGAAGAGTTACATGTGTATTATAATGGATTAGGAGACAAACCATGAAATCTATGATAGGAAAAGTGGCCCTCTAAGTTATGCAAATCATGAAATGTGGTGTAGGAGTTCTCATTCTTCACAAGAAAATTGTCTTCATCATTTACCTCTTTTGGAACATCCCTAAACTAAGTAGGTATAGGTCTAATGATTAAACTGAGAGGGAGGGGTTATATACATTCTCTTACATGTATTTTCTATATTTATAATCATCTAGATTCCTTTGAAATTAAGCCATCACTATTTGCAGTTAAATAAACTCCTCTTTTAATCACCTCTTACACTTGGACACAAAATTGGATTGGTTTTTCCATTAAAGTCCATAAAATGGAGTTAATGACACTTAGAAATACCCTCCATGGCCTTATATTTATTAGGTACACATTAAATAGGATTCCACTTAAAGTTCTCACTCTTCTCACTATCTTGCTCATTTTGCCATTTTTGACTCGCTGAGATGAAGCTATTGGTAGACACAATTAAGAGTTTTTTTGATGAAAAAAATGGACATAAAGGGCTGGCCCAAGTCCCAATCCTTATCTTGAAGTTAGTTGCATCTCTTGAAAACGCCTAAAACTTGCATAATGTATAAAATAGTCAAAGAAACCAATTCTATACCCTATCCATAGAGATAGGTAATACCTCAATTGGATGGAAATGGTCTCTATAGAGTCCTATATGGGTATAAATAATTTCCCAAGCCATTCTAGTATATTTGGATAGCTTTCCATCTTCATTTCCTTCATCATGTCTAAAACCAAGGTTTGTGAGGGTTTTGAGTCATTCTTATCTTAAGATTTCTTCATAGAGATGGAACATCAGAACTAAAAAAAATTACAAAAGAGAAATGTTTAAGACCCTTGTCAACCTCCCCAGACTCCTTGGATCTCCATACATAACCTCAGAGAAGATGTGAGCATTTCAATCTAGCCTATCGAGCTTGGTTCCTCATACTGCATAGGCCTAAATTGGTTTTAATCCAAAAGTAAATTTACTTGTGACTTCTCTACATTTAAAAATTTTGGACACATCTGAAGTGACCCTATAAACATGCTCAAATGGATTATAATGCTCATCTGATGTTAGAAGTTAAAGTGACTCTCTAGTTGGTCTTAGGCCTAAACCATGCCTAATAGACCTGTCTACATACTTGGAAGTATAGACCATCCTATTGAGCTTATTAATTATATGAAAGGTTTCTTATGTTTTTTTATGTGTAATCCAACTTTCCACACCCCCTTATAAGGATAAATTATTCCTTAGCTTATCTGATGATCTTCACTCTCCAAGACTGCATGGTTTGTTCTTTTAGGGATGTACCCTCTATTTTAGATCAAATAGAGGGTACTTACCCTATTTCCTTAGAATAAATAGATATTGGAGGGGATTATAAAATTTATGTAGACCACATACACCAAATTCTATCCTTTGGTCAGGTCATTAGCCCTTCCAACTCCTTCAAAATCCAAGACAAACCCCTAAGAAAGGGACTTTGTGTAGGGTTCTCCCATGTGGACTATGTATTGCACCATAGAGTCCTTTCTCTAATTTATTTACATTATAAAGAGCCTATATATATTATCATGATCCTAATGAAGGTGTTCCAATAGTCATTCATCACTCCAACCTTCCATATACCCTTCCATACACCTTGATTGGTCAAGTTTGTGTGCATTTCTTGACTGTGTTTTGTTCCAAGCATCATACTTGTAGGTGTTTTGCCATATTTAAGACTTGAATATAGTGATTAAATACATTTTAAAGGTGTTCTTAACCACACCAAGTCATGTCCATACCAATACAAGTCATGTTCATACCTTGATATGATTCCAACCATTTTGTTCTAGCTTACTGTCACCTCTCAGTCAGTTACAATTGGTTATACAAGGCCTTGTATTTGGCTTTCATCCTTGATACATATATCATAAGATCCATGGGAACCATATGAGGTCTTTAGGAATAAATTTTTAGCTGATATGTATCTCCATATTCCTAGGTTTCCATGTTCAATATCTTATTATGCACTTGTAGGACTTCATAGTCTACTATATACTAACATCTCATGTGAGAGACACCTATAGGTGTGGATGGGACCCAAAACAGATAGTTCTAACCTTATCTCCAAACATTATTTGATGAATCTATATTAAAACTATGATCATCAACTCAATGTTTCCATCCTAGATGGATACATTCCTTATTCACAATTTTGGGTATGAAGATCTTTTGATGTTCAATATTGTAGATCTCACTGTCTGAGTTTAGTGCATAAAAGTGCATCTTTGGGCCTTTCAAAAAACACTTTACATTAATCATATTCCCTCCATATTTTTCATATCTCTTCTCCTATGTGGAGGCTACAAGGTAAAGTCATCAAGATGCATCAAAACTATTAGAAACCTTGTTATAAGATATCAACAAAGTAGCAAGGTGCTTTGTTTTAATGTTTTAGGGATTTGATCCCTAAATATATAGTCATTCCCTTTGATCATGGTTTCCACTACCCTTTGCCAGCCTAACACTTTAAATAGGTTTGAAATGATATAAAAAACATACTAGGACTCCAAGGAATCTTCCATCTTGTCCAATATTTTTCATATAAGTACCTTCATATCTCTATTAGAGCCACCTGTAGGTGGACATTCCAATGTACAAGTAGTGGATGAAACTATGAGTAGTATGCATGGTTTTTGGGTTTAAATGAGGTTTGGAACCTTTTAAAAAGTTTTAAATAGACTCTTCTCACTATATAGAATCCTATCTAGCTCAGATACTTCCATATCAATGTGATTTGTTTCCATGAGGGTAATTGTAGACATACATATTCAATGTGTTGATTGCATATGTATGTGGTATTGACTATCACAGTCCCATTATACACTATTTGAAAGATACAACTTTATTGTTCCTAATTTTAAATAAATTTTAAACATATTGAGACCTTCATTACACCTCCATGAACATGCTGGACAGGCTCCATACACATGTTTCAACATGGCTACAAGTGAAAGTGGGTAAAGAGCTGATTGTGAGTATGATAAGACTAAATGTTTGATCAAATAATAATTATTTTAAGCCAAAAAATGTAATGGAGGTGATAATTATGATATTGAAACATGGATAAAATCATATTACATCCATATGAGACCCTTGTAGAGAACCAAGCATTCTACAAACAAGGAAACTTGACTGAGACCTCACATGGTGGCACCTCCCTACAACATGAGATGATTTGCCTATAAAAACACCTTGAAACATGAAACCAAACATAGGTGACATGATTTTAATATGTCTATGTTCTATATATTTAAATCCAATAGCTAGATTGTATGGACTTGTCCCAACAAGAGCAAAACCTATAAGGCATGAAAAATAGTGAGCAAAAAAACATAGTCAGCTTGTTAGAGATGGTTTATAAAGCATAGTTGACCAATCATTAAAATATTTTTATGAAAATTAATGAATCTCTATGAGTTTAATATCACTACCCAAAGGCATTTGGTCTGAAACTTCTCCAACTGGCCATACTAAGCACAAACCTACTGACTAGTTCTACATGTCTAGAAAGGTGAAGAAGGAACATAATGGTTTTAGAGATTTTTTATCACTTCCAAAGCATGTAAAGCACTGAGATGGGTTTTAGGAAGATGAATAGTCATCTAAAAACCTTCTCCCACATGTCACACTCTCCTATAGGTTGTACAAATCCAAACTCTTCCTTTTTTAGTTGATTTCTTGATTTTAAGTTAGAGAACCTACCAGTTTCAGATGGGACTGACATTCTTGATAGGGAATCTAACATCTTGGACATTGGGAGGGAAAATAAGACACTTGAACAACTTGAAAACCATGTTACTTGCTTATATGACCCAAAAAGGAGCCTTATGTGACTCAAAATGACATATAGGCTAATTAGACCAAGACCAAGGCTAAAATCATATGATATGACATTAAATACACCCTATACCATAATATTATACCCATATAAAAGTTTTTACTATAAAGGTGTTGAAACAATTTTATTTGTGGTCAAAATGGTCAAAAAACCATTTCTTAAGTCATATATAAATATAAAAAACATATCCAACACAGACTAGAAATGAAACATTTGTATTCAAATCTCTTACCCAAATAATGTGTTTGACCATGCATCATACATGCTATACATATTATGCCAAAATGTATGTATATAAATAATTGTGTCCAAGGTATTAGCCATAAGGAAATATCAACATTCATGATGTGTCCATTAGGACTCTAAAAATGGACAAATAAGTGGAAGTGGTCAACCACATGAATGGATGTATATGCATATGTCACCCTAGACACCTATATTTCAAAATGTGTAGTTTAGAAATATTGACAAAATGCAAGAATAAGACACCAACATGAAGAATAAACTTTTTAATTTTTTTAAATGAGAAGTAACTATCATACCTCCGAAATATGGTCCATCCATGCCAATGACTGTGCCAAATCATCTTCACCAAAAGCCTATATGCAATAATAAAATACATCACTACCAAAATATATAATGGCAAGGTTGAAATAAAGGTAGAGGGATTAAATAAGATTACATATAATATGTAATCATCGTAATAAGTACAATATCAATTTATGAGGTAACCTATCATGTGTAATTTCATTTGTTATGCCCCCACGAAAAACATATATACCATTCTACAAATGCCTTTTTCTAAAAGGAATGTGATCATCATCACTAGAATGGGTTTGAGGGTCATCTCTCTGTAATTAGAACAATGATTATTGCAAAAATATCAATGTTAATATTGAGTAAGCTAAATTTAACTTAACATTAAATTTGTGAAAACCAATGAATAAAATGCATTTGACCTAAGGTCCATTTTTGCATGCACCTTGTTTTTGTTCCACCCATTCTCTTTCTCATTCTATTTATCAAAAATATTCTATTTTCTAAATGTAGGCTTCGCTTCTCCATGCCAATTTTTCACTCGAATCATATGCACCCATCTCATCATTGATATATGTCAAGGCTATCTCACTGAGATAACATAACTTGGACATAACCTCCCTAGCTAGCCATGATATTTCTAACCTATCTCTCTTACGATAGTCTAATTTTTCAAGAGTCAATTTATTGGCCTCCTTTCTATTTGTCTTTTCACGATTTCTCTTTCCTTAGGCTTACATTTCCCACTTCTTACATGCCTAGGGGCCCTCCTTGGAATGGTCTAATGACCATGAATCTTAAGATGGTGATTGTTAGGTTTATCTCATGACCAAAATAGATGGCCACCATTAGCTCTATATGTATTTCATGGCCTCAACAAGCAAAGGTGCACATTCTGCCTCGTAATACACTAATCCTCAATTTTGTACTCACCTGCCTACTATCATTCAACAAGGAAGAGATGTGAGGTTAAAATCATAAATCAATAAACAAAATAGAACATCATCAAACAAAATAAAATACTAAAAGCATAAAATAATAAACATAAGATAACATCATCAAAGACAATCAAATGTTCTTACAACATTTGGTTCCTCCTCTATTTTAGATTGTGAAGCATTCAGAATTCACTCACTATCATCATCATCATCAACATCCTCATCATCGTTGTCATTAAGGTCATATGACTCCACCTCCTCCTACCACATAGGTGGACATATATGTGAGTCGAAACATATATGGAACAGTAAACACAGGGATATGAGCATGGCAAATGAAAGAGAGAGTATAATAAATACACACATTTATAAGGATGAAGTCATTATGCATGTGACTATTAGACACATCCTCATGGATCCACTCCACCCTTTCCAACTAAAACACAAAACAAAAACAACATAGAAAAATGTATGGTGTGTCAAAAGTATTTTAATTTTGATTATTATAAGAGGGAAGAAAGAAAAATTATTTAATGTGAGGAGTAATAAAATATTAAATGCAGCCAAAGGTTCTCATACATATCTTGAGAAACAATAATTGGGCACTTTGGGGACACCCTCTTCACATTCAGTCTACTCCACCCCGTCTTCCTACAGTATTAAAAAAGATGTAACAAATCAAAATAGAGATGCATGGTTTGTAATTATTGATCATGGAAAATGAAAGAGAGAGTACAAAAAATATTCACATTTGTAGGGATGAAGTCATTATGTAGGTGACTATCATCCACATCCACATGGCTGCGCTCCACCCCTTCCCACTAAAACACAAAACAAAAACAACATAGAAAAACACATGGTGTGTTAAAAGTATTCTAATTTTGATTGTTGTAAGAGGGAATAAAAAAACATTATTTAACATGAGGAACAATCAAACATTAAGGGAAGAAAAAGGTTCCCATAAATATATTGAGAAATAGTCATTGGGCACTTCAGGGATAACTCTTCACCTTTGGTCTACTCCACCCCGTCCTGTTGCAGTATTAAAAAAGATGTAACAAATAAAAATAGGGATACATAGTTCACAAATATTGATCATTTTACATATGAAGCAAGAATATTAAATCAAGCATTGAAAATACACAAACCATAATTAAAATTACCTATCTTATCCTTTTATTTGCATCTTTATTAGGTAAAGATTTGATCTCAGACTAGGATTGCACCCCTAGTTATTTGTAGGCAGGGGATGGCTATCTCATAACAGTGGGAATACCATCCCTAATTGTTGATGCTCTATATAGATTCCTTGTTTGATCTTTGAGGGGGTAAGGTGAATGTATAAATTGAGCATTTGAATGTAATGAGGACTTTCGATCAACTTATTTCTCCTGACACAATGCATGTCACAACAGATTAGCATCAATAAAAAATAATATAAATCAAATTCACCTTCGAGTATAGTAGATAAAAATACATACCATTTATTCAATCTTAGCATAAATTTATTTGAGGCAATCATCTAATTCCCACTCATCCATATTAAATATATAATAGTTAGCATTCATAGTATTAGTTGTCAACAAATAACAACTTGCATTCAAACAAGTTAAGAATTTTTAGGATAAATTAAAACCCAGATCTATCCCCAAATCGCATACGATAAAAACTATGAAATGAATTAATCAAACATTTAGAAAATAAACATAAACATGCACATAAAAGGAGACACTAGATTTAACGTGGGTCACCAAGGATAGGCTACATCCATCAAACTTGTCTAGTATTATATTTCCAGTAATACAAGGGAGAAACAAAATCCTATAACAAACCCCGTTACACCTCTCTACCTTTTATGACTCCTCTCTATGTAGATTTATTTCATCCTCATACATCTTAGCCATTTATCAATAATTTTTAAGGTAAAAATGCCTAAACATAAACTCTACCATCAGATATAGAAACCTTTAATTAATTCCCCAAATTGACTATGAAATTATGATTTAACAAGGCAATTTTAATAAAAAATTTCTCTGAGGCACGTGGCCCCCAAACCCCCAGTCAGGGAGGTCATCCCCCATAGACCTACAAGGGGGTTTCCCCCTTGCAACCCTCCACACCATCAGGGATATAAATAATGGGATCCAAAACTTGGATGAAATAACATTAGAAATTTAACCTCTAATCCTAGAAGACAATCAGGGTCCACACCTAATAATCTCCCACTTGGAGACTGATTGTAGCAACTCCACTGTTAATACATCCACAGTACTCTTTGGACTTGGATAAGTTCCTTAATTTAATTATCATCCATTAATACCAATTGAAGCTAAAAAAATCTTCAACTTTTCTCTTGTAACTACCTTGGTCATCATATCCACAGGATTTTCACTAATATGTATCTTCTCCAATTTTAGTTGCTCTTCCTCTATCACTGAATGAATGAAATGATACCACAACTAAATGTGTTTTTTTATAGAGTGAAAAAATGATTTTTTTTTTGAGATGGATTGCACTTTGAATATCACTATATAGTGTACATATTTCTTGACTATTTCCCAATTCTTCCATCAACCTTTGAAACCAAATTATTTCCTTTCTTTCTTCTGTAGTAACAATATGCTCAACCTCTATAGTTGAAAGTACCACAACCTTTTATAACCATGATACAAAAATAACTACCGTACCACCTACTATAAACACATACCCTTTAGTGCTTCTTATACCATCCAAGTCACCTACCATATTTGAGTCAACATATCCCTGTAATGTCACGTCTAATCCACCATAACTTAACACTGTATCTATGGTCCCTCTTAAGTAACAAATGATCCATTTTAATGCCTTCCAATGTTCCATTCCTAGATAATTCATGAACCTAATCACCACTCCCACTGTATGTGCACTATCTAGCCTTTTACACACCATTGCATACATTAAACTACCAACTACTGATGAGTATGTAATGTTAGACATTAGATTCTTTTCTTCTTGTGTTATAGGACATTATTCCTTTGTTAATTTAAAGTGTGAAACCAAAGGTGTCCCAACTAATTTTTCATCTTGTTTATTAAATATTTACAACACTTTTATTATGTACTCTCCCTATGATAATTCCATATTCTTATTATTTTTATCTCTAGTTATCCGCATACCAAAGATCTATTTAGCTGCACCTAAATCCTTCATAGAAAATAATCACTTAACTATTTCTTAAGTACATTAATATTATGCATGTTGGAACTAGCTATAAGCATATCATCTACATATAAAAGTAAAATACTACAACTACCATTTTCAAATATTTTAAAATATACACAATGGTCTGAATGACATCTACAATAACCCTGTTCTATCATAATACTATCAAACTTAATATACCATTGTCTTGGAGCTTGTTTCAAGACATACAAGCTCTTCTTTAAATTTCACACCAAATTCTCCTTACCATTAACTTCATAACCTTGTGGATTCTCCATGCATATTTTCACCTTCAAATCCTTGTGAAGGAAAGTAGTCTTTACATCTAACTATTCTAAATTTAAATTGTCAATAGCTACTAAGCTCAAAATAGTTCTAATTGAAGTCATTTTAACAAATGGAGAAAATATCCCATCAAAATATATACCTTTATTTTATGCAAAACCTCTAACCACCATTCTAGCCTTGAATTTATTTTTACCTACATTATCCTCCTTTATCCTATATGCGCACTTATTCTGTAATGCCTTCTTTCCTTTGGGAAGCTCCACCAAATCCCATATCTAGTTTTCCATTAGAACATCATATTCCTCATCCATAGCTTGATCCCACTTATCCTTGGCATTGATCTACACTTATTCTTCATAACTTTCTAGCTCACCACCATCAGTAAGTAATAAATAATATAAAGAAGGAGAAAAATGATCAGGTGGTCTACTAAATATTACAGATCTTTTAATAGGGGTTTGAGGTATCTACTCCTCTTGCAAATTTTGATCAGGAACCTTTGGGACATGTTTTTCTATAATGTCTTCTAATATTGTATATTCCTTTTTGGATTTTTATTGCTTGTTTTCCTACAACTAGTCTCTCTATATGACTTTTTCATTAAACACAACATCTCCTGATTATTATCTTATCTTCCATATTCCACAATCAAAATCCAAAGTCATCAATTCCATAACCAATAAATGTGCATTTTTGAGACTTAGCTTCTAACTTATTCATTTGATCTTTGTGAATATAATAAAATGCCTCACAACCAAAAAATATTAGAAAATAATAATCTACCTTCTTTCCAGTCAATGCCTCCTTTGGTATTCCACCATCCAAAGCACTTGAAGGTCCTCTATTTATCAAATAAACTACTGTAGTTACATCATCTGCCCAAAATTGTAAAGGAAAATCTACATGCAATCTCATGCATTTGACATGCTCCATAATAGTCATATTCATTATTTTTGACACACCATTCTATTTTGGTGTTCTTGGAACAATTTTTTGTCTATGAATTCCACTTTCTGAATATTAATTGTTAAAAGTGTTACTACAATACTAATCTCCATTATTTGATCTGAGATATTTTAGTTTTAAACATGTTTCATTTTCAACTAAATATTTCCATTTATTGAATGTATAAAAAATATCATACTTACTTTTTATACAATATACCCAAACCTTCCTACTTGCATCATCAATAAAAGTAACATAATAATATTAACCACCTAGTGAAGATACTTGAGCTAGTCCTCATACATCTGCATGTACAAGCTCTAACTTCTACTCCTTCCTCGCTGGTCCAGCCTTGAGAAACCTCACACATTTTTGTTTCCCATATACACAATGCTCACAAAATTCTAGATATAATTATTTTAGACCTGGTAATTTATCCTTTGCATGTAGGGTCTTCATTCCCTTTTCACTCATGTGGCAAAGTCTGTAATGCCACAAAATTATGTCTTTATTTGTAGTAGTTACAACACAAGATGAATTAAAATCACTTGTATAAAAATATAAAGTGCATAATTTATTACCTTTTCCAACCACCAAGGAAACATTTTTAACCTTTCATGATTCAACTGTAAACATGACTATAAACCCTCACTACCCAAAAGCCCTATAGAGATCAAATTTCTCCTCAAGATTGGAACATGCCTGACATCCTTCAACACCCAAGTGTTTTGATTATGTAATTTAACCTGAACAACTCCTTTTTCAACAATGCTATAGGGTTCATCATCACCAAGGTAACCATTCCCATAATTACCTAGAACATAATCTATAAATTAATGTCTATGAGGGGTAGCACGAAAAGAAACACTTGAATCTAAAACCCAAGATTCAACAATATTATCCAATTAAAGTATAAGAACATCTTGTAATACATCACCTACTACATTTTCTTCTTTATTACCTTCTTGTTGGTCCTTACCCAATTTATCCTTTCAAAACCAACACTCTTTCTTTGTGTGTCCTAGCTTGCCATAGATCCAACATTCCATCCTACCTCTTGATTTAGATCTTGCACCCCCTTTTGATTTTCCATGGTTTCCTCTTCCTCTATTATTTTTTTCTTCATCTATTCTCCATTGTTAATGCATTAATAGATATGGATGTTTCACATATGCTTTTCCTTTGCACTTTTTCACTTAGGATAACACCTACCACATCTTCAAATTTTAGTTTGGCATTGTTAGACACAGAGTTTCTTATTGCCATCACCAAGCTATTATAGCTTTCAGGCAAGGAAAAAAGAATAAGAAGAGCCCTAACTTCATCATCAAAGTCAATAGTTACAGAATTTAATTGATTAGTAACCATGTTAAACTCATTTAAATGATCTAGTATTGAACCATTTTTAGACTTTTTCATAATAAATAGTTTTTTCATCAAAAAAATTTATTTGAGGTAGAGGGTTTTTCATATAACTTGCCTAATGTGATCATAAGACCTTTTATTGTCTTTTCTTGTGATATGTTGAATTCTATAGAATATGCAAGGCATAAACATATGGTTTTGAGGGATTTTCAGTCCAATAGTTCCCAATCTTCATCTGACATTGTTGATGGCTTCTTGGCTTGCCCTCCCAACAATAAGTAGAGGTCCTTCTTGTAAAGATCATCCTCTATCTACATCTTCCACAATCTAAAATTCTATCCATTGAAATTATCCACATTATATTTATTTTCATCTACCATAGCTCCCACTCGAGGTCAAACCCTTTTCTTCCTACCATTTAAAATTATGCAAACAAAACCTTTGGTTTGATACCACTTGTTAGGATAAATTAAAACCCAGATCTATCTCCAAATCGTATACAAGAGAAACTATGAAATGAATTAATCAAATATTTATAAAATAAACATAAAAATGTACATAACAGGAAATGCCAGATTTAACATGGCTCACCCAAGATGGAATATATCCACCAAACATGTTTAGTATTATATTTCCAACAATACAAGGGAGAAACAAAATCTTGTAACAAACCTTGTTACACCTCTCTACCTTTTCCACCTTCTCTTTGTGTATATTTATTTCATCCTTATACATTTTATCCATATATCAATACAGTTTAGGGTAAAAATTTCTAAACATAACCTCTACTATCAGATCTAGAAACATTTAATTAACCACTTAGATTGACTATGAAATTACAATTTAATAAAGAAATTTTAATAAATTGTTTCTCTAGGGTGTATGGCCCCCAGACCCTTGATCAAGGGGAAGTCATCCCCCTGTAGACCCTGTAAGGGGGGCTACCCCCATTTCAACCCACCACACCATCATGGATACAAAGAATGGGATCCAAAACCTAGCTAAAATAACATTAGAATTTTATGTTCTAATCTTGGCAGACAATCAGGATCCACACCTAACAAGAATATGCTTTACAACACTAACTCTTACCAATGAAATGTTTATATAAATCACCATAAATTTCACCATGAGAGTATAATGGTCTGACAGTGGGTAAGGTAATTCAAGTAGTTGGCAACATAACGTAGCAATCATGGAATAGTTAGGGCAACCGCTATTCATGAAAATGACACCCTATATTGAAAGTATATTTTATGAGCCTAAAAAAAGGAAATGTACATATGAGAAGGAAATACATTTTTTATATATTTTGTAATGTTCCAAAGTAGAGATTGTATTTTCACATTATAGAAACAAAACATACCAATTCATTTGGAAACAATCTATATAATATGGCAACACCTCATGTGGCAATTCAAGGACAAACTAAATGAACCTTTGTATGTAGTAGATGAGATAGATAAAATGTAATGGATAAATTACATTTTGAAAACTTTAAAATAACCAAAACATGACTTTTGTAAATTTTAAAGGTTAGCAATAATATTTTTGAAGCCCAAAATATTAATTCCATGGAGACTATATGCAAAAAATTTAATTTCAGTTGTAGCTTCTATGAAAAAGGTTGATGGTAATATTTAATAAGCTCACTGAACATTCTAAATAAAGAAGTAAACAATAATAATAATTATACAATACATACTATAATGGGAGTACAAAAAACATGGCTTCACACACTCTTACTTTGTGTAAGTCTACACAAACACATGAAATATGATAAAAATAACACTTTCAATGTACTTAAAAACACACATACATGATAACCCCATAAAAAAGAATATAGTACATTTACACAATTTCAAGCATAAATACACATGAAATGGTGAATAAAAACACATGAATTAAAAATATATCTCAAGATATTAAAGCTTGGAAAATACTATTGAGGCTCCTATACACCCTATTCTACCTTGTTGAATAGCTCTCTTCCTCTAAAGTTGTAGTGCATATGACCATACATATGAGATCTTGTCCTTATGTATAAAAATAAATTATTAATAGAGACAAAATCCTTAGAAATATTAACCTTATGTATAGTGGGCATCTAGCAAGGAGAAACAGGGCCGAAGAAATAATAGGTATAGGTAAATTGAAGACATATGTCCTTTTAAAGGATTTATTACAATATTCATTGTTTTTATTTGCATTTTCATATAAATATTTTATGCAAAGGAGGATTACAAACACACTATGAATGTGCTTATCTGAATCATTTTCCTTTTCCCCATACCTATCCTTGTTTTTTATGTTTTAGATTTCATCTGTGTTAATAAGTTATGGATTTGGTTTTTTCACATTTATTAAAAACTTTGGGATTTATTTTCTTGTTCAGATTATTCAATGTCCACTTGAATTTTTATGATAGAAATATGAATGAATATATCATAAATAAGTTAGGGATTTAGTTTTATGTAGGGTCATATGCACATTTTATGCAGGGTCATATGCAAGTTTTATGCATCAATAAAAATAAACAACCTAAAAATATGAATGACTCTATCAAAATGATAAAACATTCTAGAATGGACCTTGATGTTTGACAATTTATCAACTTTTATGAAATTTTAAAACCTGGTAGAATGGACTAGTGTAAAACTTGGGATTAAACCTAGAAGTTTCCAACCTTGTTCTGAGCACCTCTACTTGAGCTGTCTCCCTCCACCTTAAATCCAATAATGAGTAAATGGTAAATAACATATGTTTGGCCTTTAGGATTTACCTAGTTAATAGTAGGGCCATACGAGATTAATGCTAATAGGTCATCATTAACAAGGTGTTAGTGCATGATAATCTAGGTTTACCATGGAATGTTTTGCATGCAATGCTAGGTCCATGGCATGTGCCAAGATGAGTGACACTTGAATAATCATGGTTAATTTTTGGTGTGATGGTGATGATTGACACAAAATTGGTGGTGATAGTGGTGGTGACCATGATGGGGATGGTTAGCCAAGTTAAACATTAACCATGGTTAGGTGAGTTAAACATCAAACCATGGTTAGGTGAGTTAAATATCAAATCACAATTAGAAGTTGATAAAGACAAGTGAAGACCAACCCCTTGATGACTAATTAAGGCCAACATGTCAAGAGTTAACATGTGATGTTTAAGCTCCACCTTATAAAAGAGTAATATAAATAGTGTTTAAAGTTAAATTATATAATGAGAATAGAGAATTGATGCAGGAACATCAAAGGTGAAGGGCAATCTTACATCAACCAAAAATATGTTAACTTAGGTTTCTATTTTGGCTTGTGTTTGTAGCCTTATTTTATTAATATTTTTAACCTTTATAAATGATGTTGTAAAATAATTCCTTTACCATAGAAAGCACATAGACCTTTTGATTATTTTTGTCACTCTATAGAGACTATTAAGTCAGAGGAATTGGTCAGAAATGGTTATTCAAATGCAGTATGAATTGAATGATGAAATTTTATGGGGTCATTAAATATGGCACCTAAAACATCTCTACCATTTTTTGGACCATTTAGAGCTATCATAGAGGCATACCAACTATTATAATATAATAAGGTTTCCTCACTTGCAATTATGTTTTGGAATGAATTGGATACTAAAATTTGGTAGAGGTTTAACACATGACACTATTATTTACAAGCCTGTAACCCACATCGCTAAGGCTTTCCTCTCCTCTGGGTTATCTGGTATACCTTTAGTCACTAGTGTTCCTATCATCGATAGCCCAAGGATGGCATGAACATCTTCCAGCATGATAACTACCTTTACCGCATCCCCATACACCTCGCATCTGATGGTATTAGTTAATAATTCCCAACATATAAGGAACATGAATAATAGACTTAGGGGAACCCTACACATGTTAGCTTTCCCTCCCAAGCTTATAGCTATTAGCCTATCTCTATCACCTATGGTCAGATGCTACAATATATTTGGTAGCCATGACATGTCTACTAATCTCCAAAGCTGGGTTCATCCTTGTAACCAAGAAATAACAAAAGATGTATTAGATCCTCCATGTCATGTATAGTCAATATACATTCTTTTTACAAATTTTAATAAAAAACAAGCCTAAATTGCTTTAACTCATTCACTTTCACCTATTTCTAGCCTACTCGGTCCTTTTTCCCCTTACTTGGTCATTTTAGGCCATTCTAGCATTCTTTCAGCCTTTTTCACTCATTTTCATATAAATTTAAAGTAGTTTGACCAACATTTACCTATTTCTGGCCTAATTGACTTAAAATTTAAAGTAAACCCTCTTATTTTTCCCTCCCTAGTATTGCATTATCATTCTAGACTTTTCAAACCAGTTTGCAAACTATACTAGGTCAATAGTCCACAAAATTTACCAGGTTGATAGTGTGGATTTTGACTATTTTTAGCCTACTAGGTCGAATGGGTTGACCTAGTTGTTTTTAGCTATTGACCCCTTGCATTTTCCAAAAAAATGCCTTTTTGTAGTTTTATTCCTAGTTCCTCTAAACCCATTTCCTATTTTGATATTTGCTACATATAGAATCTAATTTTAATTCATTTTGACATCTATAAATGCTAAACATTAGTTTTTTATAAAAATTCACTAAATTCAACAAAATACTCAAAAACTAGCTTAATATTCATAGTTGCATACTTATAGTGCACCCGCTGCCACTCTTGGAGCGCCTCCCTATCTAGCTTGTCATCTCCTTGCCATCCTAGCTCATTTGGTCTCCATAGTTTTTTTTCTCTCTTTCACAAATCAAAATAAAAAAATGTCTTCTCTTTCCCCTATTTACAAACACTTTTTAGCAATTCAAATTCTTCAGTTATTTTCCTACAAATTCCTTCTTTCATCTATATCTTTGTTTTTACTCATCCATTTTAAAAACTATAAAATATGTTGGATTCATGATGACGTAGAGAATATTTTCCACTAGCATATACCTATCTTTAAAAAAAATTGATTTTTAGCTATTTTTTGAACTAACTTCCACAAGTTTTTCTAGTGTTCTTCACATTAGACACCTTCACATCTCTTACAATCTACTTCTTTATGTACATTATTAAGGTAAGTAAAGGTATGTGTCTTTCAGTTTTATCCTTTCTTTTATCTTATTTTTTTCTTACTATACTTTATTTAGCATCAGCATTATGTGTTATCATGTTCTATCCTGATGTACCATCCCATGTTGCACTTATGTGACATGTTATGAGCTTCGAGTGGGGCATATGTATACACACAATATTTTCAAACTTTAATCGATTACGTACCCTTTGTATCTTGTAGGAACCCATTAATTCTCAATCTGTCTGAGTACATGCCTTAATGGGTGTATCAAGAAAAGGGTGGGTAGATAATTGGTACTTTGTAAGATTGTTGTTCCTTTTACCACTTGCCATCTACACACTGATCTCTTAAAACTATTTACCTTAAGCTTATTCTTCTCAGCCTTATCCATTCCAGTCTTTTTCCATGCTTTATCCTCCTTTTCTTTCCTTAATTCCCTTTTGGATAGTTAGTTATACTAGGTAAACTGAGTCAACCTTGTACAATATAGGGGTATTTTTCATGTTTTGGGTTTGTTAGCCTTTCAGCTGACCTAGCTCAGACCTACTGAATTATACCTAAAAACATACAAGGTTCACTAGGTCAACCCTATATAGCTGATGTTTCTAGGAGGATTTAGGGTAAGATTTACCTATATATACAAGTTCATTTCAAACCATTTGTAAGAAGAGAAGTGAATAATAATAAGTATAAATGAACATCTACTTATTTACCATTCTACTTGAGGAATAAATCTTAGGGTTCCATACTTTCTTTGGAGATACATATTTTGTCTTGTGGTGAAGTCTTTTGGATGTATAGATGGGTTGTGTAGCTTAGAGCTGATTTGTCTTTATTATCCTTACATACCACAAAAATCTCTTGTGAAACAACTTGGCCAAGAGAGAGATTGAGGCTCAATGGGTTTGTCTTTAGGGTAAGTATCCTAACTTTATTTCTCCTTTGTAAGAGTAGATAAATAATTTAGTTGTGCTTCTTTATTCCATGTATTAGGATTTTGTATGCATTGACATAAGTATATGTCTTCTATTCATGTTTAGTTTAGTTTTTTTTTTTCTAAACCCCACTTTGTGCCACAAGATTTGGTGTGCACTAGATTATATTTGCTTTCTTATTATTAGAATAGATTGAACATTAAACCTAGGACTCTTTTAAGGTTGTTGCATGATTTTGTTAGATTGTAGGCTTTAGAACCTTTCTTAACATGATGTATTGTGACATGTGATCCCCTAATTGGGTCTAACAGATCCCCATATTGGTCATGACCCCACTAAATAAATGTATCCCCAATTAGAAGTGTAGGCATGCTCTATCTTCTCCAAACTAGGATTGATTTATAGACATGATGCATTTCTAATTGCATATACCTACCACCTTCAAGAATAGTAAAACACATCACTTTTTACTGTATTGGCTACTCACATGTTTAACTAATGGTGGAAGATGATGTGAGAGGGATATAAATACCCTCTAGGAGATAAAACAACCATACATTTTCATTCATAAACCTAGATGCTCACTGAGACAAGAAAAATACTGCCTATGAGGTTTTAAGAAGGTTTTGGGCTACTTATTTTTCTAATGATTGTTCATAAATCATATCCATGTAAACCAAGAAATAATTCCTATAATTTCAATTTTATAAGGGTCCATATCAACTCCAAAGATATCTACATCTAACTCTCATTCTTCTTAATTAAATGAACATTTTAAAATCACCTTCACTAACTTGCAAAGAGCTCTATGGAGGAGATGAACCACTTTTTGTCTTCTTTAGACCTAAAGATGTTACCAAAAGCATGATTTGACCCTAAAAATATTATAGGGAACTAACACCATGCATTTTTGACCCGAGCTAAACATATCCACATTGAAAAGTTACTTTATAAGCCTTTGGTGAGTGCATTATTACATTATATTTCACTTTCTTGACCTTTAGAAGGTTTCACCACTTGTTTTATGTTGAAAATGACTTGGACCAATATGTGTAATGAATAAATTTTTCAAATCTTGGAAGAATATTAGAGACCTCAAAATTAGTTTTATCTTTCTAATTTGGAAAGGTAATTATTGCCTCAATTTATCCAAAAACCACCTTAAATTTTACTAAACATGAAACATCAATGTTTCCATCTTACCATGTCCTGTCTCTAGAATCTCACATTCACCATAGGACATAATGTCACCTTGTAAAGTAAATACAATAATATTTTCACCATGGACTAACATATCTTAACCTTTGAAAATTAACCATAAACTTTGGTAAGATACCTTAACTTTTCCAAAACACTATGTATGACCATGATGACTAAAGATGATAGCAATTTAAGAGAAACCATTGATAAGGATTTTAAATCACCTATATGATGGAAACCTAGTTAGTCATTCATGGACATATGAAGCATGTAAAAAGATTAATAATGATAATAAAATGGATATCAATAAATTTAAGGGAGTTTAGAGGCAAGTTTGGAAATTTATTGACCCATAGTGGCTAACTTTTGATAACATATTTGGTGACCTCCTGGGATTGCATGTTTTCTATGCATCTAGACTAGTTTCCTTCTTACATATATTGGGATATGGAGTCATCTCATCTCAACACAAATTAAAATATACCTTGAGAACTGACCTACAAACCTCTTGAGAAATACGAAACAACTACCTCCACCAACACATAATGACAAGAAACAAACACACCAACATGACACACTGTACTAATGCATACTTAGGGAAGAAAAATCAAGAATATACTATATAAAACTAACCTTTAAGGTCTAATCCTACTATATAAAAATAAAAACTCCTCAAGTATTCTTCATGTGATGAATAAGGATGATGTACAAGTTATTGTTCAAACTATGTTCTTGCTTTATTAGCTCCTTTATTGACCACCACTATCTTTGGCTTGGCCTCATGTGGATCAACATCAACAAAAATGTGTCCAAAAAAGACAAATTCATCTTGAAGATGATAATTTACCTCATTATTCTTTTTATTAATGAGAGAGATTTCCAATGTGACCACACCTTGATTTATGAGGATATCGGCAACTTCAACCTCTAGTGGCTCCTTAAGTCCTACTTCTTGCTCAGCTTGAGGAATATCATCTTCAAATTTTGATACAACATGAATTATAACCTCTTTGTGATAACCAGTAGGACATGTTGGATTGATAATATCTTTTACATTCTCATTAACAACTTCATTCTATCCTTCTATAGGTGTTACCCTACTAAAATCTTCAAATTCTTTGAACATGTACAAATAAGACTACCACATGCCCTTAAGGCCTTCTTGAAAATATTCATGAGATTTATCTAAACTATAAACCATGATTTATTCTTCATGATCCTTCTCACTCATGTCTTCACCATGTTCATTATCCAAGACACCCATCTTAGCATTCTCTTCATGGACGTTCTCTTCATGGGATTTAGGTTTACTATCCAATCTTGAGTAAAAAACTTCTAACTCTTCCAAAGAGGAAGCCTTTTCTTGATCTCTTGAAAGTATGCCAATTTCAATCTTATTATTATCATTCTCTTTAGGTATAATAGACTTATCAAGCACTTCAAACTCTTGAATTCAATCATGACATAGCTACAATTTTACCTCTTCAAGCTCTATCTTCTGCTCATGAGGATCAACAAGGTTAATGAAAAAAGTGTCTTCATGAAGACTTACCTCATACTCAGATACAACTTGATCAATTATTGCATGATCATCTTTCCTTTCATCAAGACTCAATCCATGAAAACTAGATCTATCTTCTTCTTTTTTCATGTAAAATGGAAGATCATTTGCCCACTCAAGGTCTAATTCATCATGCTTTTCTTGTTTCAAACCTGATTTGTCTTATTCAAGTCTCAAACCATCATGATTACCTTCTTGAGCTTCACTTGCCACTATGATCTCATGTTCATTAGTAGTTGTAACCTCCTCTTGACCATTCAACGCTACTTGTGAATATTGTTAATCTCTTAAAGAAAATAAATATATAATTGTTGCCAAGAATTGTAAAGCTCATTAGGAGTCTTAGTGCCTTCAATAATGAGTTCATTTGAGTTGTTTTAGAGACTACCTTAAGATAGAGTAGTTGTCTTGACATCATTAATAGTTTAATCAACTTGTTCCATCTAATTTTATTTTTGTTTCATGAAGCACGGGAGTGTATCATGTGATTACAATAATAGTATGTTATCATTAGCTCCGTCTTAAATCTCAAATCCATACCAATTTTAATGATTTTTAGGAAAGATAATTCATTGGATTTCTTGAAACTTGATAGTGTCTTTCCAACTTATGGAAGGGTCAGATTGATTTTAGTATTATTGGAGAGATGGAGAAGGGAATTATTTTAAGGATGGTATATTCTTCTCCTTCCACTCCCCAATATTTCTATCAAAATTTGATTTGTCTTGAAATTCATGGATAGATACAACTTGAGGGGTGGGAGAAGGACTTGAGAGACTTGGGAGATCTCTTGGTTTGACCTACATATACTTCTCTTTTTCTTAGTTTCGGATAGGCATGGGAGAAAGTTTTATCTTAAGGGTCAGAATGATATAATAAAGGTTGGTAGTACAAAAAGGTCTCCATGATGGAATGGTTTTAGATTCTTGAGGAAGAGTGGATGAGGGTGGCATAGGCATAGGATTTTATTGATAGCATGTTGCAACTTAGGTTAGATTTGGAGAAAAATAAGGTTGACTCATAGTAGGATATAACATAATAGACTAATGATATTGAATTTATGACCTCTCTTCAAGTACTAATCTATTATCCATACATTGAATCAAGCCTTTTATTTCTAGCACATCATTGATTAGCATTTATTAATATTTTCTCTCAACATCTCCCCTCCTAAACTTAGTCAAATGCACTAAATCCCTCATCATTTGAATCATTTCATTATAATTATAAGGGTTGTGTACAATGAATCCAAGATCCTTTTATCTATCAATCACTCTCATTTTAATTTCAATGTCTACAAGGGCATGTTTGAATCTTAATATGGGTTGAGTAGGAGAAACATAACTTTGAAAAGGTTGACTAAAGGGACAAGTGGGCTCCCAAGGGGGATAAGTTGGATTTTGAGAGGGAATATAAGTCTATTTATAACCTTGGTAAGGTGGGTATGATGTTTTTTGATATCCACTTGGGGTGAAGCCATGACTGTTATCAATATAACATGAATAATGTGAAGGATTATAATATGCATTTTGACCAAATAAGTGATGATCATACATACCATTTTTTTTTATTTTTAGACACTTAGACTTATTATACCAGTTGTGGTTCACTTGGAGTCTCCATTGATGCTTGTGTTCATGCCTCCAAAGGTTGATGTATTGAATATCATCATCAATAAATCTTTAATAAATGAAATCCTTATCCCACCGAGCATGAAAAAACTATTATCATACTAAATTTAACCCTTGAGGAGGTTATTTAAGCCTCCTCACTTAGGTGATATCATGGAGACACCTCTAGGTTGTCGGTGGCCTAATCAATGAGTTGATTCTATAGATATGGATAGCTCCTTTGATGCTTTGCTTTGAACCTACAAACTAAGCATATTACTTGCAAGGGAAAAGGGATAAAAAGAAAGTAAACAAATAAGGAGGTGATGCACCAAATTAACACCATCCACTTGACCATAATGCACTAAAAACATGAACAAAGACTGAAACCTATCACACTAACTCAATAAGAGTATTTAAACATCAATATTTCAACATGAAGGTGAAGGTCAAGACAATCACCAAGAGGGGATGATAAAGAGGTCTCATAAGAGATAATAATTAATAAATCCAAACATTTCAGCAATGAAAGACCTTGTACACACTCCATATGACCTATTAATATGATTACAATCTATAAATAGGCAAAAAAATATGAAAAATGAAAGAGAGATAGAAAACTACTACTAACTTTCATCAACCACCATGAATATACACTAGTTTTAAAATTAAAAAGGTTGTAAATAATCTTGTATTCATCTCAATAGGAAAATTAAAAGTGTTTATATGAGTATGGATTAAACATACTCAATTTGAGGATCCATTTCAATGCCAAAAAAGGTAGTACATATATAAAATAATGAGGAGAAAAAATATGGGCATTAGATAAGCCCATGACAAGTGTCATCTCAGGATGAAGCATATTAAAAAAAAATCTTACAAGTAGGTAGGTCTATGAGTTTTATTAAACATGTGACATATTTTTTAAATGATTTATTCTCAAAGGTGGCATAAGAGAGGCTCTTCAGCTTCTTGGATGACTCATCAACTTCATTTGAAATTGTCTTCATGATTGGAGAGTTACAAAATTCATGCTTTGACACATGGGCCTCATCTTCTTAGCTAGTTTTCCACCTTCACACTATGTAGTATTCTTGGTATTCATTAAATAAAACTTAATTTCCTCTTCTAACACCTAGCTCAAGCTTTAGTGTCTTCAAATTTGAACCTATAGGCTTTGTCATGGTGTGGTTCTTCCTCATGAACTTGAAATCATCTGAAGTTGTTTTCATACTTATCCAAGGGAATACCATGTTTATTTTGTACCTCCAAAGACTATGGTTAGTTATATTTATATCTTCATGTGAGATATTTGATACTGATTGGCCTTCTATAATTCTCTTAGGTCTTTTTTAGGCTTAGGCATAGGTTTAATAGTCCATATCTCATCATTTTTGCTATATGAGATCTTCAAACTTGTGCATAAACCTTATGAATGATTGTTAATAGCTTTAATATTTTTATTAAAAGTGTTTTTAAGAGCATATATTACTACTTTAATCCTTTCACATATTGAGGTGACCTTGAAAAGTCTGCAACTTGCCTTCTCTAATGCAAACAAGAGAGTAGTCAACATATTATCTTGATTTATAGAAATAGAACATATTTTATCACCATGAAAACCTATGAAATTAATTTTATAATACCCATCATATCTATTCCCATATTTAAAAGGTATTTTAAAGTGGTCAAGAATATTCAATAGATCATATCCCTATAAATAGGCCTAAAATGTTACTTTTGGACCATTTTTTGTACATTTTATTCTTCACACATGCCACCAAATGGATCATTTAGGTGACAATGGTATCATTGGATTACATCAAGGTGGTTTTATGACCAATTATTCCAATTATAGCCACTTAAAATGAAAAAAGTCAAACATTAGGTTTCTAGAAGGGGTTTAGTTGGGTTTAATATGTATTTCTTTCATAATGATTGTTTATAAAGTTGAGAGCCTTAAATTATGAACCAATTAAAAAAAATGGATTAGGGGAACCTTAATAACACCTCTAATACCCATTTTTATCCATTCTAAACCTCATTGAATTTCTAAGCAGAAAACTATGCCTTCTCATGCTCTTCACAAAGAAAAATGATGTTTTGAGGTGGCTTATTTTCTTAGTGATTATTCATAATTTATAAGATCCCTACAAAAAAATAAATTCCATAATATTGGATTTTTATAACATAAAAAACAACTCCAATATACATTACTTCTCATGCATTTTATCCATGAATTTATAATCTTAGAAAGATAGCTTTTTGGGCATTGAAGGACAATGTGAGTGCATTCAGAGGTCTAACTTGTCTATCTTGATCCAAAAACCATTAGATTCTTTATATGTGATTTGGTAAGGATAATTGAGACTTATTTAATGTATCATAACATGTTCAAATGGTTATTCTAATTTTTTGACTCAAAAAATTCACTAGAACCTATACTAGCTTATTGCTAAAGCTTAAACATAGTCTTTTGTGAATAACCCTAATGGTCTTAATTTGGCACTTTATTATCATTAAATTTGATATAAAACTTTTAATAATATATTATAAATTATTATTAACCTCCTATTATCCTTCATTGTTCAAAATATCTCAAGACTTACACAAATTATTCTTGTTTTAGGATATAGTTCGATAGTTTCTTCTCCTTTGATTAAGAATGTGGACCTACATGTCTGTAGATGTGTAGGTATACATAAAATTTTATTTAATAAATTTATTAAATTTATTTATGTTAATAAAACCCTAAGGAAACATAATACGCCAACTATACCTACTATTAAATTCATATCTTTCCTCAAGACATCTAAAATGACTACACACACTTATTTCTGCTTGTATAGTCTTGTTTTGTGCTCATGATTGTATTTTACTCTTTTAGTCACTTTGAATTGATTTTTACCATGATTAAACATACCCAAATATGACTCTATCACTATTTTCATGCCTTTTATATTACTAAATTTCTTTGGGATCTCTTTTAATCCTACCAAGTCATGCTTCTTTGGTGTTTGCATAGTCCACATGTAAGGTACCTAGAAAGGGTTGTAGGTATAATTTGAAATTATGAGAAATAAATAGGGATAAAGGTTTTATAATAAAATTTTAAACTATTTTTAGGTATCCACCATCTCATCATATCCTCATTTCACCTTGAAAATCATTAAAACATTGAAGGATCTCATTCTTAGACCTTAGAAGGCTTCGATGACTTGCTTTAGGCAAACTCAAATGGGTTATTCATGTTATTTTAAAACCCAAACCAGATTGGTGAGTGATAATTATTTATGGGATTGTATCAGGGTTTAATTTTCATGGTAATTTTGATATGGGAGCCCAAAATATTGTAGACCTTTAAAACATGATTATTGCCTACCTCTAAAACTATGCTTCCCATGTAAGAGCTTGTGTATTTAAACATTATAAGAAGATATATTTGCCATTTGAACTTGTTGATAATTTTAAGATACCTAATGAGGATAAAGGAAGATTTTATATAGGTGATTACAATGTTTTCATTCTGAACACAACTTATTCCATGCTTGATAACGTCATGGCTTCAAGAACACTACATGCCACCTTCAAGAAAAACAAAACATAACACCTTTTTCTATATTGGCTGATCACACATGCAAAATGATGGTGGAAGATGATGTGATATGAATATTTATACCATCAAGGATCTCAAAAAACCATCCATTTGCATTCATAAACCTGAAAACTTATTGAGATAATAAAACCCCTACCTATGGAGTTTTAGGACAGTTTTGGGCTGTTTAATTTGTTAATGATTATTCATAAATCATATCCATTAAAAATAATAAATAATTCCTATAATTTTAATGGATTAAGGGACCCTATCAGACCCAAATATAATTAGATCTAACTCTCTTTCCTCTTTATGAAATGAATGTTTGAAAATGGCCTTCACTAGTTTGCAAAGAGATTGATAAAAGAGATGAACCATTTTTTGTCTTATTTGGACCTTTTAATGATTAAAAAAGCATTATTTTACCATAAAAACATTATAGGGACCTGAAACCATAAATTTATGACATGAACTGACCATCTCCATGTTGAAAAGTTACTTTATAATCCTTTGATGAGTGCATTGCTATGTTATATTTCACTTTCTTGACTTCTAGAAGGTCGCACCACTTGTTGTACATTTAAAATGACTTTTAAAAATATTTGTAAGGAATAAAACACCATGAAAAATATTTAAAACATATTAAAGACCTCCAAATTCATTTGATCCTTTTAATTTGCAAAGGCAACTATTACCTTAGTTTCTCCAAAACTATCTTAACTTTTGTTAAACATGAAATATAAATGTTTCCATCTTATCATGCCTTGTATCTAGAATATTACCTTCACCATAGGACATAATTTAACCTTATAAAGTCAATATAGTAATATTTTCACCATGGACTAACATATTTTAACCTTTTTAAAGTAATTTAAAACTTTGCTAAGATACCTTAACATTTCCAAAAACACTATGTATGACCATGATGACTGAAGATGATAATAGTTTAAAAGAAACCATGATAAGTCTTTTAAATCACCTAGTTGATGGCAACCTAGTTAGTCTTTCATGGACACATGAATCATGTATGAATACTAATGATGATCATAAAATTGTTATCAACAAAGTTAAGGGAATTTAGAGGAATTGTTTTTAAATATATTGACCCATGGTGGCCAATTTTGGATAACATTATCCCTTGTAATTATTTGGGAAAAACATCTCAAAACTCTTTTACAAAAGGAAAAACTTCTATATATGATTCTTTGGATTCACCAATTTCATCTATCTTGATTAGGAATATTTGATATCTATTCATTAAGCTTTTTCCAACTAAATTGCTGATTTTTTTTTCAGTTTTAACTCTCTCTGATCTCCATGAATTTGGGTTTTATTTATAAAATAATTTAAAAAATCAACCTTCTTAAGAAAACAATCAAATTTGGATTTTTGTTTAGAGAACCAATTCACTCATATGATCACATCATATGACCTTAGTGGTGTTTCATAAATTTCAACAACCATGGTGAATTTTAGAATCTTTATTTCATCCTCAATAAGAAATATATAAACCTTGGACTTAGATTTATTCCCATACTAAACTAACTAAGTATTTTACATAAAACAACTTTCCTACATAATTAACTTAACATTTTAGGAGAGATATAACTTTTTGTAGCTTCTGTGTCAATCAAAATATAAATAGGGTGCCAAAATAAAGTACCTAATACTATGATGGGAGAGACTTGAAATTAGACTAGATGATTATCAGTTATTTCATAAATACATTGTGAAAGGTTCCATGTTATAATGTATAGGTAGACTCATTGTTATTTATACCATCTATCTTACACTAAAGATAATCCTTAGCATAATGGTCTCATCTACATGTAAAATAACTGTCAATTGGTCCTTTTCTATCAACCTAATTAGTTCACTTGAATATTTATCTAAAATTATTATCAAGTTTCCTTTTCCCTTAAGCATTATTTAATCTTGCATTATATATATTAAACTAGTTCTTAGAATTCCCATTCTATTTCCAGTTCTTTTTCTTAAAAGGAGTCTTGAAATTACCAAATTTCATTTTGAAAATTTCTCTAACATGAACAAGTGATTTAAGCTTTTGTTCTTACTTAACTACCTTCTCAAAGACCTAGTCCATGGTGTATGGTGTCATGCACATCCAATTCACATTCAATTTGGAGTTTGAAGCCCATAATAAACTTCCTAATTTTTAAATGTTCTTCTTTCTAATACTGCACAACATACTTCAAGATCTTTATGAATTTCTCATAGTATTCATTTATCAAAAAATCCCCTTACATTATATTTTGAAAATATGTTAATTTCTAATAAATTTATAGTTGTGGTTTCCACTCTCAAACTTTTTATTATCCCACCAAGTTATTGATTCACTAACCAATTGGTAAGATCCCCAAACTGCTTTAGATACTTCAAAATAATTATGAATATTGAAATAAAATTTTATTTTAGTTTGATAAGATTAAAATCCATTAGTTAATATTGTACCATCAGACTTGGGTGGGTTTACTTTCTTCATATCTTGCACAAGCTTTGAAACTACTTGAGCTCTTGAAACTTACTGACTTTCAACTTGTGCCTAACCATAACGTTCTTCCTATTTAGTAGGTTATTTATCTATAAACTCTTGTTCATTTCCCTCTCTATTCCATGAACTTATTTCTATAGATTTGTCATCCTATCTCTAATGTCATTAATTTTAATGAGTATTTGATCAAGTTATATAGCTTTTTCTACTACTAGCTAATTAGGATTATCTGGAGGGTTTACAATTGAAGTCCCAAAACCACTTGATCTACCTCATGCCATTATCCTCACTAAAAATTAGGATAATAGATTTATGACAGTGTACTCATTAGGTTTGAGCATTAAACCTTCACTTTGATACCATAGTGTTTGAACCCCATGAGGTTTCTCTTAGTTATACCATTTTTTAATCCAAATGACTTACTTATTAAAACATCAATAACTATTTGTAAAATCACTATTTGACTAATAGATGTATCTAAAGTAATAATCATAGAAATTAAACAACCTATTGGTTAATAAAATGGTTCATTTAGTTTTTAAGCAACCTATAACAGATTCCAAAATAAATATTTCTCATAAAATGAATAACATAAAGTTAAATACATCAAATCACTAATATAATTCATAAATATAGTTATAAATAGGCATACAACCACTGATGTCATAATATTAATAATTGTTTACAAATCTCATAATCATTATTGAGAATATCCATTAAATAATAATTTAATTGTTGCATTTCACTACAAAGTCAAATATACAATACAATATGTACAATAGTATAAATAAGCCTAAAATATCACAATGATCCATAAATATAGCCATGAGTATGATTCTAAATTGGTTGAATAGTTTAATACATGGAGAATATCATCTGAGCATTTTACCTTGAACTATAGACCAACGATCTCCCATATACTTCCCCACTAGGAGTATCTCCATGCGTCATGGAGGCACATATAGGAACAATGTGTATATTCCCACTTAGAACCCATGTGTGTATAGTCACTAATATATATATATATATATATATATATATATATATATATATATATATATATATATATATATATATATATATATATATATATATATATATATATATATATATATATATATATATATATATATATATATATAATAGTCACATACACCATGCAAACCAATATCTACCTAAAATGACATGAACATTCATATGTAAAGTAGAAAGTACATTGGAATGATAATGTCTCAGGTATAACTTTAATTTGGCCAAAGTTTTCATTATAGAAGTCAGATCTCACAAAGATCTAAGTCAGTTCCACTCACAAAAACTCTCTGGAAATGAATCATAAACACACATGTGATATTAGGGGGAAGGTATATGAATTTAATTATATCACCCACATATATCTATCACTTACTATCTATAGAATAAGTCTAGTCATTTTTACATATAAATTCAAGGTGTAGTAAATATAGGTTACAACATAAAGAATTTTAAGAAATTATGAAATGAAATGAATAAATAGTCATAACTCAACAAATCCTTTATTTTTAAACCTACTAAAATCATATTTGGGTTCATCAAATGATCTACTTTCAAACCAATCATACACATAGATCTATACAAGATTTCAAGGTCAAAAAACTACATCCATATCACATCATATCTCTATCAAAACACCACACACACACACACACACACACACACACACATCTAAGAGATAAAATTAGTTGGAATTATAAAATAATAAGTCCCAAAACAACTCAAAAGACTAATCTTATTCAATGCTTTATTAATGTCTTGTCCTTCCAAACTTATTCCTTCATATTTTAATTGTTATAAATTCACAGGTATAAATGTTTCATAAGAATATTTATTCCATATAATAAATTTCCATTACAATAATACAATATGTGTATATAACATACATAATTTTTTCTTCACAATTTTAACTTGTATACCTAATACTATTATAGATTCATACAACACATGGATTATCAAACTCATCAATAAACATATAGTTACTTATGCAATTCATACTCAAAATTTTCCATCATAATCCACATCCCTACTGGTTTAATAACATCCCAAGAAAAAAATAAGGTTCATGTTTAATATCTCAATAATAGTTGATTACACATTTGCTTCATTTATGAATGCAATCATTAACACATTCTCTTATGCATACTAATGAAATAATTCCCATAGACCCATTATTATCTATTATAAATTTACATGCCACATCATTCTCCTTAAAAATGCATAGGTCTATAAAATATTCATTTGTATACTTATGTATATATATTCTCATAAATATACATGAATACTATATGTATGCCTATACATATACAATACATACAAGGTTAATAACTAAATTTTGTATTATAACTTCAACTATCCAACAAGAATGTGGTGTATGTGGGTTTGGCTAAACTCTCTCAATCCCTAATGCTAATATCTAAAACCACCCTCTAACATTGTATCATTGTATCCCTATGAGGGTGGTACAATATTGAAACCACCTTAATCAAATAAAGGAGTGGTTAGTCCAATAATAATAATAATAATAATAATCAATATATAAACATTAATAAATTTTTGTAATGTAAATCATCTACAAATGAAATCATCATCAACATGATAATATAACATAATGTAACCATATGAAAATTTTATTCAACATAATAATTGATCATGAAATAATAATATGACTATCAATCATATAACATACATACCCAAATCAAACATAAAAATCAGAATTACAAATTATCAATTTCATAATCCACTACTAATACATAATTAGTTTTTCTAGAGTGGGCTAGGATGTGACACAATGGATTTATAATCCATAAATTTGAGGCTCAATCGTGTCCTCATGATCATGGAATGTATTTTATAACCTAACTAATTAGTCTCTCATTCTAAATCAACTGACTCTAGCTCACAAAATTGATTAAGAAAATCTCTAGATAAATCTAAATCTTGACTTGGTACATGTCATTTATCAATATTTGAATACAAGTCATCATTATTACCAACAACCATAATATATGTTGCAATTATAATTACAAAATCATAAAATAAATATGAAATATCACTACTAAGATGATCAACTCACTCTACTAATATAATATCTACTACATCATATGGTACATTATGTGTCAACATACGTATGTATGCATCTATGATAGTGGACTAATAGGTATCACCTATGATATCACATTATGTGAGTAGGATCCAAAAAATCTAAATGACTATCAAACAAATACAAAAGTAAATAATCTATAGATACTCACACTCAACTATGGCTTCCATAACACTAGCATACTCATTAATAGATTGTATTGTAGGCTTTAGTTCAAGTGGCACATTATAGACACATAAATTAACATTTAAGCTAAAACAATGCACTTGTGACCACCCTTTTTACATACCCATATCATGATCTATTCTAGGCCTTTTAACTACTTTCCTTCACTTTATGCATGTAAGAATCACTCTTCTAAGCTAGTTAATGATCTTTGAATGTACTTGTATCTTGTGAATTTTTTTTGAGCTAACACTTACACTATCTTATACCATTATCAATGTTATTTCCCCCATTGGACAATGGTGCCCCATTAGAGAGGATCACCCCACCTTGTTTTCTAATCCTTAATATTGTCTTCCCATCAAATAATTGTTATTTTGTAAAATTGAAAGTTATGAAAAGGTCAGCGTATGAGCTTTATAAGCCCCATCTGATGAAATTATCAAAATACAACTATAAAAGAAAATTTCAAATAATTTTTCACACAAGAGGATTCCATATTGAAAATCACTAGAATTCTAATTGCATATTGATGAGAAATTCTCTATTTATCCCAATTATGATCACCTATAATCCTAATAGCCCTAAACTAAAGTCTGAATATATATCCTAGGTCACAAGTTAGGATTAAAGTGCATAATAACACTAGTATTTCATCATCATCTATAATTTTACACCTATTTCTCAAACAATACCATAGCATGGGATAAATTAATGAATTTTGATACCTCTTCAATGTATTGGTTTATAGGCAATACTCAATGCATGGGGTTTTATAGTCATGCCCAACTCTAACCATTGACTACATTTTATTCCATAAATTAATTTTTATTCACATGTCATTAAGATAGAGTTTTAAAGATAAAATAATCTACATAGTGGTCTCTACGTCAGATCATAAGCTCTTGTATAGGGTAAAAAATATATATAAAAAGTTAAACAAAAAATATAAATCTTGGATCTCATCTATTTGAAAGATAAGGCCAACCCAATATTTGATAGGAGCACCACACAGTTATTATTTATATTGTGTAATTATTATCCTAAGGTTATATATGATTTAGATCTAGGTTCACACTTAGAAAACATAGTCACCCTATCAATTCCAATCACGTAAACCTCTTGTAGCTCTATTTTCTTTGTGCACATATAATTAGTTATTCCTAATAAGCTATCACTCCACATGGGTTGAAACATTTACCAATGAGTTGTCCTTGTCCATTCACCCTTTTATTTTATGAGACTTCCTATTATACTGAATGGTTTTAAGAGAATACATATAATTTACAAAGACATACTTGTGCATGAGTTTCCTAGACTACTAGAAATATCTTGGTTGAGAGTTTTCATAGCTTTGATATGGTATTAGAACACTCTTCATGTAGCCATTGCTTAGTGATTTAAATTTTTTGAATCAACTATTATTCATAATTTTTTTAAAGAATGCTTTTTTGAAGAATTTTGGTAGTCTCTAGTTATGGCCATATGGTATTATCTTTGTTGTTGGTTGTACCCAGCTTTTGGTGTTTTTCTAGTTTTGTGTCAAGCCTTACCATCAAAATTATGATTTTATATGGTTTCATCTTTCACTATAACCTAATATGGATCAACCTTCACATTAAAATTTGGAAGAATTAATTAGAGCATTTTTATATGTATTGCATTGGTTTATTTAGCATGCAACATTGCATGCATCTTATATGTGAATTTAAGAATTATTTTGAAAGAATTTGGACTAAGATTTTATTTATCTTGGATCAAATTTATATTGATGAAATTTTTAATATTTGCATTTGTCTTATTTTCATATATATTTTTTCACAATCCATACAGTCTCTTGTGCTTTTGTTTGTCATTTTGGGCTTGACCATATAGTTTCTAGGACTTTACTAGCTCATATCTATATACTTTGGATCGATACTTGTGTAGTTTATTATTGTTGATGTATTCTAGTATCATGACCATTTTTCATAGTCCTTAACATCATTAGCTATGATCTATCAGTTTACATTCATTTTATAAATATATTCATTGTCTTTATTGTTAGATTGAAATTCTATGATTAGATCTAACTAGAGCCATTACCTATGACATTATCTATATCTTCGATTAATTCCTTGTTGAAACAATCTCTTATTTAGATTTTTATCAAACATTACATTCTATTAGACCACTAGCTGAAATTTATTTGGATATGTATTTACTTTGGCCTTTCACCAGTCCACATGGATCTACATTTGGATCAAATTTATTTGGTTTGGATTGGCATTATAAACAATGGATTAGAATTTCACTTAGATATACATTGTATTGAAGACTCTTTTGTTGTTATACAAGGCCATCCCACACCTCTCTACATTCCTTAGTATATCTCCTCACATATTTTGCCTCTCCAAACTCTCTCCACTATCAATCCACTGTATTCACAACTTACATTGTTGGATTGAAGTTTAATGACTCATTTTCAAAAGTAAAATACCATTGGCTTCACCTCCAGTAGACCACTGATGGTATCCTTTGACTAGTTGATATCTCAGCCACTAAAATTTAGCTATGCACATCCACCAAGCTCAATTTATGTTCTTGGCCCACTTTTGAAGGGTTTTGGACTGGTAGTCACTACTTCCCATGTGGTGTAATTCACAATCCAAAATTCCCTTGGCTTGATATTATTCAAATGAGCACATCCATCGCCACTATCTCACCTCCCATCCAATAGCGTGATTCCCATCTTAGCTTCAATCCATCCACCGTCATTCAAAACCCTTGACCTCTAAACAAAGGTTTGACTTTAAAAAACACATATTACAATATTTAATAGAGAAATAGAAATTTGTGGATATGTATCTTCAAAAATATTGATAGTCCAATTGGAAAATTAGAAATTTATAAGAACATACATTACTATATATATAAATTCAAAATATTTCTAACTTTAAATTTAAGAAAAAAGGAAAAAAAATCAAAACAAGGTTATTTTTAAGTAGAGTGTTATGAAAGAGAGGGCATTTATAAGTTGGTGATTTAGTATATTTTTTTATTGGAGGATTTGTTATATAATTAGGTATATATTATGTAAAGAGGGGGATCACATTATTGTAAATCAAGAGACAATATCTTGGTCAATTAAAAGTCCATACAATCTCTAATTTTTACTTTCTCCTTAATTTCACTGGGGGATGTTAACCCCAAACCCCTGTAGCCAATCCCTTGTTCACTTATAATAAGGTATTTCATTATAATTTTAAATTATAGAGGGCAAGGTCTTATTTGATAGGTGGTCAAATCTCTTCACAAAAACACTATTTATTTTTATTGAGATTTGTACACATATGCATTTTTGGCAGAGATCAGTGTTTAAAATTTGAGTATGTATTATATTTTTGTGTCACTATTATGGATGCATTTTTTGTAGATAATGAAGTCCATTTTTTGGGGAGGGTTTTTAGTTTTTCTAATTTGAGACAAAACTTTGTAATCAACTACACACTTATAAGTAGTTTGGTAGGGGTTTTCTATTTTTGACTGATTTTTTGGTGTCATGTTTAGTATTGCCTTAGTTGTACATTCAACAACATAAATCCTCTTCTTTGATCCCCTTAACACCTCCAACTACAACAAATGGAAAAAAAATATGTATACACATTTTGAAATGAAATGCATATGGAGAGATGTGCTTGGTGACTTTCCAAACATTAAAGATGAGGAATATATTGTGTGGATTGAAACCTTGAAAGATAATACACTTTATTTCATTTGAATCAATATTTTATATAGTTTTTAGTCTCACAGTATACATTCCATGTCATCTAAATAAGTTTGGGATGTTATTGCAATATTTTTTAGGGAGGTCTTGATGCTTCTAAATGTACCACAGGTGCCCTTAATGTTTAGAGAACACTTTTCATTTTAGAATTTATAAAATTTAGAGCATGAGTTATAGGTTTTGACAATCTAGTTGCATGTAGTGAAATAGCATTAGAGTAAGATAACTATTCCATAATATTTGTATAATTTGATGGTTGAGAGCCACCTTGGCTAGTTTTTATCGATCTTTCTTGATACTTAATGAATTATGTTACTTCTTCAAGCTATAGACTAATCTAAGTGAATATTTATAATGTTACTAAAACTAAAGTGATCTTGGTTTAAAAAAAAGGGAGCAAAGAGGAGGGTAGAGTATAAAATAAATGAGTAATTGCCAATTTTAGTCCTAAACATTATGACAAAGTATCAATGGTAACTGAATACACATTTAAAAAATATATAATATAACATATCCTAAGCTCAAATCTCACTATATATCAAGCAAAACTCAAAGTAAAACATTTAAGAATAACAAGTAAGAAATAGGTCTACTTTAGGGATTTACCACTATAATCAAATATCCATTGCACATCCAAATACAAAGAAAAATGAAATGAAACATAACCTGATATCTTTCAACTAATATAAAATAGGCACACATTAGAAACCCTTTGATTAAAGAATGTTATTCAGAATTCAAAGAAACTATTCAAATTCAAGATCTCTACTAACAATTGAGAGAAAATCTACATTAGAAATTAACACATCAAAATTTATAATCTTTGTATAATTCCTTGATATTAATTGCTTCAAGTATACAAAGCTGCTCAAAAATATCTCCCTTTTTACAATGGTAATGCATGCCTTTATAAAAAGAATAGGCAGTATACTAGTCAGTTGTAAAATATAGGTGTACAAAGATAATGATAACTATCCTTATAATCTCTATAATACACATTCTTTTTTAAATTATACTGACCCATAGGCAAATATGCTAATAAACTAGCATATGCCTTTACAATGGAATATTCTATTACAAAATGTTACCTAATTTATATTAGAATAAAATATCGATCTAACTTGTTGGTGGGGCCCCTATTTGTTGTTAGAGGATTCTCATGACCCTCTCATGTTTTTTATCAACTAGCTCGAGATCCACAATAGGCTTCATGATGCATTCCTCCTCTTGGTTTTCTAGTTTATCAAATTCGTTATCATTTTTGACCAAGGCTTTCTTGATTCTTCTAGCTTCATTAATCCTCTCACCTACATTGAATATCATATCTAAGACCTTGTTGTTATCCTAACTAGACTGGCCTTTGCTTTTTCTTTGGATTTCTTAAGTCACCAAAGTGACCCTATGCTTGAACTCTTCATCACTGATGAGGCTAAGGGTAGTAGGTTGTGAAAGATTGAAAAGCATGGTCCCAAGAAGTTGTTTAATTTTGCTAATGATCCCTTTATCATATTTTAGAATCCTCATCACCTTGGTATGCCAGGTACACAAGCTTTGAACCTTATCAATAATAATCCCCAAAATTATGCCTAAGTGTCCCATACTTATGGTTCTAAATTTTGGGATCTACTTCTTTGATTGAATGTTGAGGAGCTAAGAAATATTATCCTTTGAGGCCTACCATTAGGTGACCAAGTCTTTAGCTAATGTATCTTGGTATCCTAATGCACTTGCCTCATCTTCATTGACTTTAATGCCTCAAACATGCCATAGAATGACTCATCAAGCATCTTAATCATGGCATCTAGTACCAATAAGATTTCCTAAGTTTACAAGTTTTCCTTCTCTCTTTCTAAATTTTATATCCTCTACTTCAAACCCTAGACTCCAACATTAGCCTATTGTGATTATGGTTCTATCAGGATGTCCACATCTTCTACATGGATGGTAGCTTCACCGAGTTACTAGCCTCCCATAGGAGTTAATCTTATAAATGGCTCTACCTTTTGAAAGGTGACTTATTATATCTCAAACATGGTTGTCTTAGTTTTTATTCTCTCTAACCCAGTTGTTTTAGGGTTAAAATGGATTGTAGTAATTGGTTCCTTGAATTGGGGAGGTTATGGGACCTCAAAACCTAATCTAGTAGATGTTCTTGGAGCATCCATATTCTAGCCCTATGGTCCTTATGGAACAAAAATACTTCTCTCATCTTGCTCTTTCATCATACCCTTTATCCAAGGCTTAATGCCATCATGGACATCCACACCAACCCTTGTCATGGCCGATGAGTAAGAGAAAGATGGGATCTTTTGAAGTTTTCTATAGATGAACCGGTCATTAATGACTGGTCCATGTATTGGAAATTCATCTCTAAATAGATTGACTTCACTAGTGAGATGAGTGAAGGTAAATCTAGGTTTTTTCCTTGGTTCTACTTGGACTAAGGCCAATTCTACCTTCCTCTTATCTTGAGGTGCCATAGGAATTAGCTCTTTTCTTATTGTTTCCTCTGAGGGGTCTTTGTCTCCACTTGAGCCATAGGAATTTGCAATTTCATTAATGTCACCCTCAAGTGTCTCTTCTAGCTCCAAAGATATCATGTCAATGTACTAAATTGGGGAAGGTGGCCTCTATTGCATGGTTAAAGGTAAGGGTCCTTCTCTAGGTCTTTCTTCTAATCTTATCTCTCTAACCTTTTCCTTCCCTTTGCCTTGATCATCCTGAATTTGCTCAACCTATTATTGGGATTGCTATGGTTTCTCTACATAAGGTTGCTCATGAGTTGTCCCAAATGGCCTAGGTAGTAGGTGTTATTGCAAAGGATGTAGCTACCAAGTTTCCCTAGATGGCTTGTCATCTTTGGTCAATCTATGCTCTATCTTGATGTTGTGGCCTTGGATCATAGCCAATACTTCTTCATAATTCCTAGCTCTAATGTATATGGTGTCATAGACACCTAGTTGGTGTACATATTCAAGCTTGAGATTTTTATCCTTTAGATGTTCTCCCATCTTGTTCCTTGGATCCAAATTTTGAGTTCATCTAGTTGAAAACCAAATGAATTCTTATGTGTGACCATAAAGTCCACCTTCTTCTAGTATTTAATTATGATTATCCTAATATCTAATGGGAAGGCGTGAAGTAGACCCTTCCTTTTTTCCTTGCGAGTCATGTCAATGCCAAGGGTAAGCTACAAGGTAATCTCCTACTCAAAAAGCTTATTCATGACATGTAATGGTAATTTGTAAGGCTAGGACATAATTGCCTCTATCTTGATGATGGTGCAATCTGGGGAATACCACACATCCCCTATCATTTCAACACATTTCTTGATGAGGGGCTGGAGCTTAGGCATGGGGACACTTGTGATGGCCTCCAATATAGTAGGGTAAAATCAATACAAAATAAATTGTATGTGATTCTTGTATTTAAAAACATGTAATTTGGAATAGTAGTGTGGGATGGTTGTCCTACTTTCTCAAGACCAATTCTTGATGCCACAGAAGGTGACTAAAGCAAGAAGGGTGTCAAGTAGGTAAGACATCATCTAGAATTTCTTGGAGGTATTTCTATTGATGGTGATGAATTGATTAGCAAGGAAGATTATGATAAAATATCCTATTGAAGGGGCAACTTTTTATTCCACCACAAAGTGTATATATGAGACCTAAACCTTATGTATGTAAGTGGTTGAAGGGGCACCAAAATCTCTATTCAACAAGGTCATTATCACCATAATACCTTCTCTAAACTAGATGATAGGTATTTTCCATCAAGGGTTCTTAATATGTGAGGTCCTTGGTAGAGCCAAGGTCTGAGGATAGAGTCTAGGTTGTGGTTATTGGTCACTTCCCTCATCTTGGGAGGGTCCACATGGAGAAGAAGGTGTTGATAGTACTTTTTGAAAGCAATAGGGGAAATGTATGCTACCTCTTTTGAGTTACCTTATCTAATGATCCACTCATCATATATCCTAAAATAAATAAAAATGAGGGAAATAACATCAATGAAGTACAATACCTCTAGTTTTGAAAAGCATGATGGAGGCCAACCATCTAGATTGAAACTAGGTCATAGTGTCATCTGTTGGTGGTGGCATTTCTTTTCTCTTCTTTTGAGATGTGTTGAAATTATTATACCATGACTAAGAGCTCAAAATAATTTTGATTCCATTAATGTTCAATGTGGTGAGGTCTATTTTTGTATCATTGACTACCCAGCCCTCACTATCTATCATTAAATAGAGCTTAGCCTCTTCCTTCAATTATTGTCTACTAGCTACCATGATCCTTATCTCTATCAATTTCTCATGTTGAAATGTAGATGATTTTCTTAGAATATTTATTACACTTAGGAACATAATTAATCTTACTTTGGTCAAGTTGATATCAAATTGAGCCTAATTGGGTTGCCCTTTATGTAGGGTTTAGGGTTCTAGAGCTTTAATGGTGGAAGATATCTAGGCTTTGGCTTATACATGTTCTAGATTTGATTTGGACCTTTGCCTTTATACCTTTGTATTTTCAAGACCACAAGATATTTAGTTTTGTCCTTTTATAATTGCATGGAGTTTATGTGGCACTGGTCTAGATCTTTCATGGCACTTTTTATAAATTCCATTTGAACACTAGCCATTGGTATTTAAAAATACCTCCTTTATTTTGCGTCGTAGGATCAAAATCCTAGATTAACATGAGTCATTGATCATAATATGTATCCTTATCTTTTTATTGGTTCCTTGGTCTTAATATTTGTGGTCATGATACTTGGCATGCTCACACATCTTCCCCATGTTTCAAATCTTATGTCAGCCTTTATCGAATAATCATTGGCCACTTGATAGGTTGTGGGTTATAGAGGTTTTTTTGAAAAGTCTATGGGGATCTTCATGTCATTGGATCAAATCCAATGAAAAATAATGGACCATTGATCTACAAAAATGCCTAAATGTTAAGTTAGAACACTTTTAAAAAGTCATGACTTAGGCTTATGTCCCTTATCCTAAGTTTTTTTTTTTTTTATTAATCATGAGACAAACCTTAAGCTAGGGAATTTAAGCCTAAGTTTTGATTTAAAATAGGTCAAGGTATAAACAATCTAGGTTAATGTATGTATTATGTTTAGCAAACACAGTGAAAACATTAGGCAATAATATTTATGTCATGTGTCACAAACCATGCTCAAAATAGGTTCAACATGAAATTATAATCTAAATTTTACATAGGGTAAGTCTGTGATTTAAGGTCCATTATGCAAAATGCAATGTAGATCCTTAAATCATAGACTTAGGCTAGGAATAGATTTTTTTATATATTTGTGTTTTGTAGATTGAGGCCTTCCATTTTGGGCATATTTTGAGCATTTCCCTTAGCTTAGAGAGCCACTTTAGATTAAAAATAGGGTTTTGGGATGTTATTTGAACATAGATTAAGAAATTTTCATCAGTTTAAAATTGATGGTCTTGCGGGTGCCAAATACACCTTCACGAGCATTAGTTGATGGTTGTGTGGATGTCATGTTTAAACCAATGAAAGATTCATTTTAAAGGACTTAAAGTTGACAGTTGTGTGGGTGTCAAGTTAGTCTTTTCAAATGTTTAAATGATAGTCATGTGAATGTAAATTTTAAGTTTTTAAAAATTTTCAAGGTCAAATACGAGGATACTACTTCACATTTTTTTGGGGCTTCCCATGGTCTCAGTCTTAATTCACTCCATTGGATCAAATGTCATGATAAAGCTAGAACCATGGGATCTTGATCTGGAGACTTACTTTCGATTGGCTATAATGTCAAGTGGGTCCCCTTTCCTTTTTATTCATTAAATATAATTGGTGTTGAGTGTCCATCTTTTGAGCCCCCTATATCCTTTTGAATTTTTAATTATTATTCATTCCATCTGATTGAGTCCTTGTGAGTAAGCATAGGTCATTGGATTATTAAAGATGCATGTCATTTAAGCTAAAGTTTAGGTTATCTTCACTCCATTTAATCCAATGTCATGATAAAGTGACGACCATAGGATCTTGTGAGATGCAAAAAATTTGAGTTAGGACTGTAGTTTTATAAAATACTTAGGCTTAAAGTGCTAAGATTAAGGTCATGATTGTATTAATGAATATGTCAGGGCCTTAGTTTTGGAACCTTAGGCTAAGTTAGGAAATATTGAAAGAGACCCTACATGATAACATTATTTAGGCCATAAGGAACTTAGAAAAGAGGGAAATAATGAAGGGGCTCAAGTTTCTTAGTCAAGTTATGTTAACAAACATGACTAAACCTAAGATATTCATTTTATATCTAAGTCTATAAATGAATTTGAAAATGGTTCCTACCAATTTGGTTCTCACCTTTATTCAAATATGAACTGAGGGTTTGCCAAGGTTTTATAATATGGAATTCTTGAGGATACATGCTATGGAACCTGAAACTAATAGTCAAACAAACTTCATTAACAATGTTAGTCTAGATTAAAACCACATAATTCTATCTCTTAACAAAGTGGATGATCTTCAAATTCTATAAAAGACCCTGACATGCTGAAATGTCCATGTTTTATAATAATGGTTTCTCAAGGGTCCTAATCTTAAAATAATGGGGGTATGTTGGTCCCAACAAATGGTGACTCATGAGGGAACATAGTAATATGTTAGAACTTATAAACTCTGGGTTTAGACAAATGATTAGGTCATCCACTTCACTTGATCAAAACCACCACCTAGATCAGATTATGGTTGAAACAAACCTTGCACTTGTAGACTTAAGGTAAAATATAATGACATACCCAAATGTGTGTGTGCTTTGATTGCACTTATTGTTTGACATGGGATTTAAGAAAAAACTTCTATTTGCATGTCCTAAATCACTTACATTGACTTATAGTATGCTAAAATGTTCATTATGAACCATGTTTTAAGTTATAAAAGGCTTGGGCATTACTCTACTACCAAACAGGCATCCATACACCCAATAGAGATGCCTTTGGATCTAATAATGGCATTTATCCACTACCATCTAGGTATCCATAGCCCTGATGGAGGTTACCAGAATCACCTTTACTTGAAATCTTTAGATTTTTCATTATATCTTATTTTTATATTTTTTAGATCTTTATGCTTTCAGCAAGGTTGGGAACCAAGATAGATAGGTTTTAAGATTTGGTCAAGTATTTTATCTTTGGAAAATCATCTATGTTTTCAACTCTTATCCTAGGTAAGGATGTTAATTAAGAGCTAGTTTGGGGTATACCTTGATAATTTGAGTCTCCACCCCATAAGTGTAAGTTTTCTTAAAACTAGTTTGAGGTTGATAAAATGGTTAAGGTATAATGAAATGATTGGCCTTTCCATTGGTATTTATTAGTTTATCTAAGATATATCATCATGCTTTGTGTTTTATAACCATGGTTTCCTTATACATGGGGTTCATAACTTCATTCCTAAATTGGGGGACATGTTTTAAGTAGAGTTCATAACTTCTAAGCTCAATATTGTCCCTAGGGACTTATTAAAAATAAGGAAGCAAACAACATGAAAGAAAAACACAACCAAAATCAAGATAGAAAAATCAACCAAAGACAAATTATGTACTAACAAGTGACAAGAAGAAATAACTAAAATGAAAATAACTAGCCTACCTACACTAATCTAATCATCTTATAGTTTACTCCATGAAGACCCTAGGAGGAGCAATAGATAAATAGTGTTTGAGATATTTCCCATTGGTGGGTAGTGTAAATTTTGCTCCTTGTAAGTCCTTGAGCTTAAAGGTGTTATTTCCCAATGTTTTTTTAATCTAGTATAGGCCAATCCACAAGGGTGTGAATTTACCATGTTTGCCTTTAGGCTCAGATGATTTATCCCAAAGAAAAACTAGGTATCCTTACCTAAACACCTTGATTTTGGATCTTTTATCAAACCATCTCTTAACTATGGTTTGATGTCTACTAAAGTCATCAAAGGCTTTCTCCCTTGCATCTTCCATCTAAATTATATCCAACAACCTAGAATTATCTAGCTCTTGATCCTCCCCCATGTATTCTTCCATAAACTTGTATGTGAGAAACTTGAGAGTGATAAGAAAAATAGGTTCTTGTCCATACACAAATATAAATGGTAAGACTCTTAGGGATTTCTTGATTATTATCCTATCAGCCCAAAGTGAAAATTTAAGGAGCTTGTGCTAAGTCTTGGGTTTGTCTTCAACAAACTTCTTGATTGCCTTTATTAGGTTCTTATTTATTGACTCAGAGACTCCATTCCCTAAGGGATAATGTTGGATGAAAAATTGAGAGTGACATCATTATCATAATCCCATTCTCATCTCTATGGATGTGAAGGTAGATCCATTATCACATACTAGAGATACTAGGGTCCCAAACCTGATACAAATATTTTCTTCCAAGAAGTTCATCACATCTTCAGTCTTACATTATTTGGTGGCTATAGTTTCAATCCACCTTGTATAATAGTTTGTGGTGGTAAGGACATATTTTTGACCTTAAAATGAGTTGGGGTTGATTATCCCAACAAATTCTAGCACCCATTGAGTAAAGGGTTTGTCAATCATGACTGGTTGTAGAGGCATTATTGCCTTTGACTACTTGGTGCTAAAAATTTGGCACGAATGACATTCCCTCACATGTTTGTCAGCATCTTTAAAAAACATTGGCCAATAATATCCATATCTAAGAATTTTGTGGGCTATGGTTTTCCTAGATGGATTTACACTAGTTAGCTTTTCATGAAAGGTTCTCATGATCTGGGTGGCTTCTTGTTGTGAAACACATCTTAAGTAGATTGTTTCAAAATTCCTTCTATAAAAGATTCCATCCTTGATTAAATAGTGAGATGAATTTAATATTATATCCCTCCTTTTGTCCCTAGAGAAACCTATAGGACAATTAGCATTAATTAGTAAATGTATGATTGGATCATACCACTCACTATCTTGAAAGTTTTTCTAATCCACCTGCATAATATTTAGCCTAGGGTTAGTATTAGCAATCATCTGAATCAAACCTTGGCACCTTACCAACTTTGTTGTTTTCATCTCTAGGTCATATTCTTGCAAGAATAACATCCAATTACCTCTACATTCTCCCAATTCATTCTGACTTAACATAAGTTTTATATCAAGGTCAGGTAAGATGGCATGCACCTTATTTCTAAGGATGGAATGCCTAGATTTATTAAATACCTTGACTAATGCATATGCCTGTTTATCAATCAATGAGTAATTTAATTGAAGAGTCTTGTAATTAGTGCTCATGAAATCTATTAGGTGGTCATACCCTTCATTTTTTTTAATGCTATAGCCACAGTGTGGTCAGATGCAAATGAATAGAGGTAGAATTCCCTATAAAAATTAGGACTTATAAGGACTAGAGCTTAAATGATGGCCTCCTTGATATCATTGAATTTTTTTTGGAATCTTCATTCTATGTGACTTTGGCATGCTTCTTCAACATGCCATTCAATGGTTTGAATATTTATGCAAAACCAAAAATATACTTTCTTACAAAATTAATTTTACCAAAAAATGACTTTAACTCCTTTCTACTATTTGGAGGTTCTATTCTAGATATGGCCTCCACTCTTTTAGGATCTATAGAGATCCCATCCTTAGTTATAACATGACTAATAATGTCCCTTCAATTACATAAAAAATACTCTTCATAGGGTTCAAATAAATTCCATAACTTCTATATCTTTCAAAAACTTGTTGTAAATGCATGAAGTGATCTTTCTTGTTTTTAGAAAAAATTGTTAGATCATCCATATATATGATAATGTACTTACCAATCAAGCCTTAGTAGATATCGTCCATAGCTCTTTGGAAGGTGGCTCCTGCATTTATTAGTCCAAAGGGAATTCTATTATAAGTGAATATTTCCCACTTTGTTGTGAAGGTTGTTTTCATCCTATCCTCTCTATCAACCAATACTTAGTTGTAACCTAAAAATCCATCAAGAAAGGACATCATAAATGATCCTAAAATAATTTGAATTACTTGGTCCAGGGAAGAAATGGGTAGTTTTCCTTTTCTGATGCTTTGTTTAAATTTATAAAGACTATATAAAGCCTAATATCACCATCTTTCTTCTTGATTGGCACCAAATTATCCACCTAGGTAGAGTGTCTGATGGGGAAGACTATCCTAGCATCTAGAAGTCTCTTAACCTCTTTAAAGATCGTTGGTTCTAATACAGGGTTTACAAGCCTTTATTTCTTCTTGAAGGATTTGAATCTCTCTTTAAGGGGTATATTATGTGTGATGACCCTTGGATCAAAGATCTTTAGGTCATCATAGGACCATGCTATGACATATTTGTATTAGGAAAGAAGCTCCTTAGATTTCTTGTTTTCAAAATTTGTGCAAGCTTTTCCAGTATTTAATAGCCATGGTTGATCATGGAGGCCAAGATCAATAGTATTATAATCCTTCCCACTTACCTTATGACCCTTAAAAACCTCAACAAGTTTGTCCTGATCAAATAGTCTCTCTAAAGCAATCATTCTCTTTAGGATCTTTGTATCGCTCAGCTGAATGACTTTACCATTAAATTTATCTTCCCTAGATGTTCTTTCATCATCTTCATCAATGATATGAGCATCAAATGCTCCATAACTGGTCATGAAATTCAATATTTGTTGATCATCATTGAAAACTTGGAAGTGATAATATTATCTAGCACTGAAGGACAAGGGAACAATTCAATGCTGAAATTAAGGGAATCTTGATTGGGCATGGGGTTAGCTATAGTAGATGCCAATTGATTAGCTATTTGATTCTGTTCCCTTGGGATGGAAGTGATGCCAAAGGCATCAAAGGATTCTCTCAGATCCCAAACTCTGAACTTATACCTTTTAAGATATAAGAGCTTACATTGGTACTTGATTTTGACTTGGTTAACCACTAGTTCTAAATCCCCATAAACTAATAGTTCTTTGACCTTATTTTTTATAGCAAATTGTAAGCCAAGGATAAGGGCTTCATATTTAGTGATGTTTTTAGTACAAGTGAATTAGATTCTATAAGAAACATGGTACCTTTTATCAGTGGGATCAGTTAAAATAATACCAACATCTAATCTAGCATTACACATACCACCATCAAAACATAATTTCCATAATACAGGAATAATGTGAACATCCTTAGAATCACATACCTTGTTATCCTCTAGGGTGAAAACCCCTAAGTCTAAGTCTATTATGTTGACCCTCTCATGAATAACATTGTATTTAGTTATCATATGCTTCATTCTTGGTTCTCTCTCAACTTTGATCTAATTGGGGACACCCTTCCAAGGTAGCCAAATATGTGAGTAGTATGTGGACATGTAACCATTTAAAGCCTTAGTCCATCCCTTACTCAATAAGATTCCATAAACATCTGGTATTTCAACCACCTGAATATTAATGAATTATTGCACCCTAGGCTCATAAGCTAGTTGCATATGAACATTTAATAATTCTCCTACAACTTTAACCCTAGATTTGTCTAATTGGGTGACAACTCAATCAAGCTTTATAAGTGTAAAACAAATTTTCTTGCATATTCCTATAGGCAAGATATTGGTAGATACTCATGAATCTAGTAAGTAATTATACAAGTTCTTACCAAACATCTTAATAGTGAGAAAGAAATGAGGAGACTCAGCTTTAGCTTTATGCACACTCACATTGGCATGATCAGTCTTTGGTGGATTGATGTGATTTTTTAACAAGGATTCTAACAAGATATCCCTCTACTCTATGATATACGTGAGTTCATGAAATATTATATTACCTTTTATTTTTTTCATGTCCTCAACTATGTTATAATCAATTTCACTAGAAGAACTAAGAATCTCAACATTGGGTTTAAAATTACTCCCTTTTGGTGGCTCTAGATTGTTGCTTGAAGAAGTGTCAAGAGGAGTTCCAAAGTTATTTGGAGGCATTGAGGTAATCAAGGGCTACCTCCACTCTCTCTTCCTCAATTGATATGTCTTCTTCAAGAATTTATAAAAGACTTAGATCTCCTTAGGGACCTCATCAGGTTCATTTTCCTCTTGAAAGGGGAAATCAAAGGTGTTCACCATGAAGGCCTGCTCAGATGGCTTAGATCTAGAGGAACCTACACCACTTTCTTTATTAAGGACCACTTTAAATGTGTCTAACTCTTCTTGGAAATCCTCAAAGGCTTTATAGAATTATATACAATCAATTTACCCATGCTTTGTTGTGTAATAAACCCTACAATAGTCAAGTAATGTAATGGCAATAAGATTTATATCCATGTTCTTGTTGCTATAAGATGGTTCATTCACCTTATTATTGTGAAAACTATCATTCTAAATTTTTTTACTTGGCCTATTAGACCTTTGAAATGATAAATTCCTACTAGAGTGTTCTCCAATATTGCCCTTGTGTGTTTGCAATTAAAGGAAATTAGTGCTTAGCTTTTGGACCATTTTCAATATATATTCATTCTCATTTTTAGGGGTTTTAGAATTATGTACCTAGTTATTATTAGAAGATAGTACCAAAGCCCTTTGATCATTTGGGTTGAAGTGATTAGTGGGATGAGTTAAGAATCTTAGATTTTGATTTGGAATTGCATGACTTAATGGAAATTGGGTTAGATTTGGGAGCTGGTTTAAGGCTGGGAGATTTTAGTTATTATTGGGGAACAAGTTCATCACAGGGATCTATGGGTTTACATTTGGGATTGAGTGATCCATTTTCCCTAGGGATGCATTTGATCATTAATGATCACTAATTTAGAATAGGTTTGGGTCAATGAAGCTATAGCTAGGATGGATATTATTAAGAATATAGAGGTCATATGATCCACTGCATCTTTATATATCTCTAAAGATAGAACATCATTAGGCTTATAAGGCTCTATGGTTCTGCTATACATATTTTAGAATCTAGCATTAAATGACCTAATAGGCTCACTGGAATCCTTTTTAATAGTACTAAATTGATGGTAAATAACATAGGGACTTATAATCTTACCAAATTGATCAATAAAAACATTATTGAAATCATTCCAACTTGTGATATAATTGTCACGTAAATCAAGAACCATTCATAAGTGAGATATTTAAAAGTAAATGGAAATAGCTTACATGCCACATCTTCATGCACAACATTAAGAAATCTTAAAGAAACATTAAAATATTTTATATGTTCCTTACCAGTCACTATACCTATTGGACTAAATGTAGGCTAATTTTTTTTAAGGTTTCTTGGAAGATCATGAACCACCCCTAGTACATTAATCAAGGAATCCCATAACCATGCCATACTTGGGTGACATTTGAAGGCATAAGTACCTTGAATTGGTGAATCTAGAAGATATTTAGATCTCCTACATGTACCTTTATCACATCTAGATTTTATATGTACTTCAAGTTCAATAAAGGCTCTCTGGTTAATGAGTGAGATCTTATTTTGAGTTTGGATAATTTCATCTTGAAATTTGAATATACTACCTAAAATATTTTGTGTCAAGTTAACTTTATGAATAACATGATTTAAACTTATGCATTGAGCTTATTTTGTAAAGGTGGTATGAAAATTTGCAAAGGACATTGATAATTTGATTGAATTAGTTTAAAGGTGCATCCAACTATGTAAATATGGTCTATCTTTGCAAGTCTAAGACTAAAGAAACTAAGATATATGAAATATATGCCTGCCTTAGATCAAAATGAACCATTCTAACCTCAGATACTATGGATTTTCAAGTTTAAAGCTAAATTTACAAGAAATAAGCACCAATTCTCAAAGAACATTAAAGGAAATACAAAGGGGTTCCAAAAACAAAAAAGATCAATGATCTTTATGCTTTTAAGCAAAGAATTCACTCAAAAAATAAAGATATACTGATCTTTAGGTGAAACAAGACTAAAATCAATAAGGATTTAAAGAATTGGTCCTGTTTCTAGCACCAGTGAGAGCCATCGTATTGATGATTCTAAATGTACCACAAGTGCCCTTAGCTTTTAGAGAACACTTCTAATTTTAGAATTTAGAAAATTTAGAGCATAAGTTGTAGTTTTTGACAATCCAGTTGCATGTGGTAAAATAGCGGTAGATTAAGATAACTATCCAATAATATTTGTATAATTTGGTGGTTGGGAGCCACCTTAGCAACTTATTTATGGATCTTTGTTGACACTTAGTGAATCATTTTCCTTATTTAAGCTACAAACTAATCTAAGTTGATATTTATAATGTTACTAAAATAAAAGTATGTCAGTTATTTGTTATTAGTATAGACAATAACTAATATTTTTTTTTAATTCAAATTATAGTAAGATATCAGGCTAGACTCCACCTCCTTATAATAAATCACATGATGATAATTAGGGGTGTAACTAGGAAAGGTATAAAGAGGATAAACCTCCATAAATATTTATTTTTTTAGGCCAAAATGCTCTGTATTTCAATATTTCAAATCTGGATAACCAAGGTTAGATAAGACCTCCTTAGAGAGCTCTTTTTTATAGATGAGGAACTCCGAGTATTTCCTCCCAACACATGCATACTACTTTACAATCTAATCCAAATCCCACTCCTTACCAATCTCCTTATCTTCAATAACCTTCACCTCAAAATAATTTACATTTGATTGTAAAATGACATTCTCAAGCTCTTGTGTCATTAAATACCAAGAACCCTTCCAATGAAATAGAAAATACTACTATAGGTTATTCGATATTAACTCTTGCTTAGTTTACTTTTCATATATTTGATCAAGAAAAGATAAATCCTTCAAGAAATGAAAGGTGAGGAATTAGTCCTATAGAATCACCTATGATCATTAGGATTGTTAAGAAGGTGAAATTAGAGGTTGATGATGAAGATAATAAAGGTGACACTAAATTGGTAAAGTTTCCATCTATGACAATGAATTATACTAAATATGTTATAGATAAAGGGCATCCATTGATTGAAATTATTTTTGACATAGAAGATGAATGGATGGCATGCTAAATTATGTGGTGGATTTTAATGTTTTATGATATGTTGTCATACTTTAGTATTTTTATGACAAGTGGATGAATGGATAAGTTATTTTTCTATTTTAATGTTTTCAGATACTTTATCATACTACAGTACCTTGATGATACATATTTGTTTTTGGTATTTGACAGAAGTTGAGATTTTAAAATAGATGATATTTTTTTATCTTGAACATATATTACTCAATTTAATGGATTAATGCATATGGATACATTGTTATATATATTTAATTTTGTTTAAATTTATTAAGTCACATTAATGTTTAAGGGAAGTTTGTTTATTTAAGTGGTAGTAATAACTAAGGCCCCCCACCGATTTAGAGTTTGTATTCAATCAATTTATTGTAATTATATTTTGATCTAATAAGACTAATATAAGTTTTAATATAAATTTAATTTATAAATTAATTGACTTATTTAAAAAAGTTAATTAATCTCAACTAATAACTAACTAAAGGTAGTTATAAATTATTGTTCAACTATCTCTTGAAGATATGATTATAAATGAAGCTCAAAGTGACATACAAGAAAAGTGACATTACACATGTATACTTGAAGAATCTGAGTTGATTCAAACTTAATTCATTATACTCTTTCCATGAAACATTTTTGATGTAGTACGGGGAGCGGGAAGAGGGAGCACGGCCGCAGACGCGGCCGTGCTGAAACCCTTCTCCTCTGCAGGTGTCTGCGCGGCCCCCTTTCCCTTGATTCTGTACGTAGTTTTTCAATGAAAGATCTTCATTGCATGGAACTTTTGTGCTTTGGCTATCCGTTTAGCAGATGGACTGCTGCGGGGGATGAGGGAGCATGGCTGTGGATATGGCCAAGCTGAAACCCACGTGGCCTTGCTTTTTCAGACCAGGTCCCGAGACCTGGGGTTGCTGAGCGCGGCGCAGCTTTGGCTATTTTTTTTTTGCGTGGTTGGGAAATTTCTCCCTGTTTTGACTATCATTCCAGTGCGTGGTGTGGAGATGGACGTTGTGGTACTCGTACAGAGCACTTGGAGTGGGTTTGGTCACGGGGTGGGCCTTGAATGGCTCCCCGTGGCTGTTGTTGAAGTTTTTTTTTAGTAGATCTAGAGGGGCTCTATTTCTGCTATAACCCTAGGGGCTAGATTGAAGTTGAGTTTGTTGGGGGTGGTTTCCAGATCCAGTTTTTCACCATTGCCTTCCGTCTAAGGGGTCGTAGCTTATGTTGAAGCGCTTCAAGTCGTCTCATGACAAAATTTTGATTACCAAGGCGGTGCTGCCTCTGTGTTTTGCAGAGGGGTTGAATGGGTTGACGATCGGATGGACGTTTTAGGCGTTGGTGGTGCTGGTTCTGGGGTTTGTTTTGTTGGGGTTGGGGTCTGAAGGCGGATGTTTTTGCGGCTCCCAAAAACCCTTCCTCGTGTTTACGCGGTTCTGTAAGTGTAGATCTATTTTTGCGTGGTTTTTTTAAGGTTTCAAGTTTTTTGTATGACCTGGATTCCTGTTTCAGGTCGTTGTACTTGGTTTTTTTTATTCAGGTTTCAGGTCCTAGTAAAACCTGGGAAGCTTTGTCTAGATTTTCTTGGTGGTATCAGGGCCTTGTAAATCCTGGTTTTTTTACTGTTGTTCAGTGGGTTTGCCTGTCCTGGCGGTTTTTATTGTCTTATTTTTTTTATTATTTTGTAAAGGGTTTCGGGGCCCCTTCAAAACCTGCTTTTACCTTAATCTAAAACATTTTTGATGTAGTACAAATTTTGCAGATAGTCTAAAAACACATTCTTTGACATTTAAGTAATACACTTAATCAACATATGTATATCCATATTTATTGTTTACTTTATAAATTGATTATCTAAAAACTATTAGGTTTAATATTTTATGATGATTGCAGATATGTAGTCATATGTGTAGAATCCAAAGTACTTGACCTCAGTAATAGTGATTAAATTGTTGTGTGTGACATGTTATTGATCCATTCAGATTGTTCTAATTGTCATATCAAAGACTTTTGTATTGAAAGATTTTTTCTCAATAAAATCTCTTTTATTTCTGGTAAGATGACTCTTATTAAAGACTCGTAAGATTGTTTATGTCATTTAATTAATATTTAGTTATGTTTTAATTCTAATTATAGATATATTTTAGTTTTAGACTTATTTATTTATTAATTTCTATTTTACTTTTAGTTCTTAGTTTGTTCTTAATTTATTACTTATTCTTAATTTTTTAATCTTCTATTACTATCTTTATAGTGTTTCAGTTAGTTTGTATTTTATTCATTTTCTGAATTATTTATTTAATATTATAATATCTTTTATCTTGCAATAATATTTTATGTTTATATTAGGTATTTTCCATTTTATTTACCCCCTTAGTTTTTCATTTTTAGATCATTTGTTCTTTTCTTAGGTTTTAGTTTTATATTTAGTTTAAGTGGCAGATTAGATTAATTTATTATTTTCTATTGCTGGTAGTTATTCTATCTTCTCTTTTTAAATTAGTTTTTTATTTAGTTTAGTTTCTTTTAAAATACGCAGATGATTAGTTCTATTAATTGTTATTTATTTTTATTTCTTTGGTCTTCATTGTCATTTGTTTTACTTGCCTTTCAACTCTTTTTTTTAATTTTCCTTTGATATATTTTGAGCATAACACAAATATCAAAAGATTACAAATAATTTGATAGTGTAGATATATTATAAGGAATATAAATATTTATTTCAAAAGAATATCTAATCCATAGGTTTTATCTATTGGATAGGTTAGATTATATAATTATAATCTATTTCCTTCACTTGATTCAAAGATATAATTGGTTATTGAAATTATAATGTAATATTGTTTGATATTTGATGTACTTGTTATTTCCCAGGACATAAAAAAACCTTTGAACATCTTTAATATCCTTCATGACCTTTTAGATGATAACTATTAGACTAGTATGATTCCGTTTTAACCTTCACAATAGGTAAAAGGGTTGAGTTGTTTACGTGACCATTTTGATTGTAAACATAGTCTTTACACCAAGCTTGGGGAGACTGAAATCTAAGCTCATGAAGCATGACATCAAAAAACATATCTTGATTATGAAGCACAAATGTAATTCAACATTATTTAATTTAAATTTGACTTTCAAGTTAGGCCAAGGATTTTAGTCCCTCATACAAACCAAGTCATGAATGATAAGGATACCTTTCTAAAAAATCCTAAGAGCTTCAATTCCTATCAATCCATCCAACAAAACATTAGTGTTGGTCATAATAAGATACCACTATATTCTATGATCATTACAAGATAAACATTTATGAAAACCATTCACAATCCATTTCATGTGAGGATTGATAGATACAAAGGATTTTTATATGCTTTTGGGAATGAAGGATTCTTCTATTTTGATAATAACCATAGTGATTAGAAGGGAGTAGAAACCTATATTATTATAACTAAGATTACCATAAGGGGTCAGAGAAATGATACAGTGCCTTAGAATGATTTTCTAGGCCTAATTATCTTCAATCATGTGAACCACCCATTTAATACTCTACTTGTAAAGATTGATAGTTCTCATGCCTCATTTATCCTGATGGAGGCATCAAATACCCAAGTGATATAATGGAAGCCCTTGGCATGTTTGGAATTAGATAAAAGAAAATACTTGAGTATTTTGGCTAAACTATCATAAGTTGCTTTAAAGGGAGCCTAACAAGAGGAGTAATAAACATGGGTGGCTACCAAAATCTTGATACAAATTTTGAACTTCATTTCTAAGGAAAATGGATTGGCAATCCAATACTCAACCTTATTCTCCTTTAATGAAATAATGACATAGCTCATTTAGAGAAATGTCAAAGGAAAAACAAATGTTAATAAAATTGAATTATTATTCCTACATAATCTATTTCTAATTACAATAGAGAATCCAATCAAGCATAGGCATCATACTTTATCTCAAGTATTTCATCTTATTTCATTGTAAACATGACCTTAAGGCCAAACAAAAGATATCAATGCATTTCATAGCTTCCAAGAAGGTTCACTCTTGTTTTTCAAGTGTGAGAAAATTATCATCCACAAAGTTCCCATTAATGAGTTAGGAAGAGTAGTTAGGAAAAGAGATACCATGAATCAAACCTTGCTCTGATTTATAGCCAAGGAGATATCCTAAAGCTTCCATGAAAAGAACATATAACATCAGAGCTAGAGGACATCCATGCCTAATGGAGCATTTTAAGTTAATGCTATCAGACTTGAATCCATTAATGGTGAGGCAAGTTGAGGAATCTGAAAGAAAGGCTCGTAGTAGCCAAAATGAAGAATTGGCAAAAACCTAGAGTCTTTAGCATGGATAGAATAAAAGGCCACTTGATCATATCATAGATTTTTTCAAATTCAAGCTTGAGGGAAATGGTTCATTAGAGAAAAACTGTCGCCAATTCTATGATTTACCAAATGGTAATAATATTGGCTAAACTATATCTCTCTCTAAAAACACTAGTTTGCTTAGTTCGAACAAGTTAGGATGAATTAAATGGAACCAATTTGCCAGAGCCTTGGTGAGGATTTTATATGAGAAACTCAATAAGGTAATGGGCCACAATATGGTAAGAATTTATGGATAACCCACTTTGGGTATGAATTTAATATTATCTTTATTAATTAAAGCTCTTAAATAATGGTTTTATTGGGTTACTTTATAAACCTAAATCAAGTTAGGCCTAACAAACTCCCATGTAACTTTATCAAATTCATATGGAAAATCATCGATGCCTGAGATTTTATCATTATTGATGCATTAGAGAGACTCTATGAGTTTTTGGAAGGTTAAGGGAGATTCAAAAACCAATTGGTCGGCTTCTTTAACCTTAAAAGCAACCACATTGAGATTTTCTTTCAAATCCCAAGCTCTTTTCATCATAATCTCCTAGGTTTGGAATACTAATTTTTAGTGATCCATGAAGGCCAAAGAGATTTTAAAAAGGAAGTGAGCATGGATTGGGATTAATTGATGGCCTTTATATAATCACAATATTGTTTGGATCTAATGGATTTGAGTAAGTCCTTAGAAGCCTTATCTCCAATCTTGAGCCAATGTAGTCTAGCATGTAATTACACCCCTCTATTAATGTAACTTTTCACCACCTTAACGTGTTGTTTGAGTGAGGTAGTAATATTTTGTAGAGTAGTGTCAAAAGGATTAAGCTCATGGAATAATTATACCCTTCAAAATTACTTAAGTATAACATCCTCACAACATTTTCTAATATCAAAAATTATTTCCCATAGGCACGTGGGAAAGTGGTGATGCACAAAATGGCCTTAGTCCACAACTCAATCCAACTAGTAGCATAAGGAGGTCAAGGGTCCAAGTTCTATATTTAAAAAATCAAATTAATGGTGTTAGTATGTCCTAAAAAAGAATTATCAAGGATGAAATGATTACATGACTCCTTGTATTACCCCATGACCCATTACACTCTATAAGATATTGGAGTATGATTAGAGATCCCCAAGTCATAATGGATAGAGACAGGCTACCCATTAATGTTGTAAAAAGATAAAATATTTTATTTTGACCACATATAATGGTAGAGGCTTTTTAGCACACAGTGATCCCCAACACAATAGTTATACCATGTAAATCAATATGTGTTATTAATTGAGTATCATCTAAGGAAGGGATCAATAATAGCCCATTTATTCCTAATTTATTACCATGTTTCACATTCTATGACACAATACCACATAATTAAGGCACCAACATAATCCTTAAAACTCTCAACCATATTAAAATCTCCATAAGTGAACCACATGGTAGGGGGAGATTATCAGTCAAGGAATGCCAAAACAAAGATATGGGAGGACCATCATTCACTACATAGATGTTTACAATACCAAAAGAATAGACATCAATGTCCAAAATCAAGCATACATACCAATGTGATGGTTCTTCCATCATGGCAATAATGAAGGTAAAAAACTTATGTAAATCCACTATATTAGTACCGCCATGTCTATCTTCATGTAGAGTGGGAAAATGGGTGGAATCATGCCAAATACAATGTAGAAAATGTTGTATAATAAGACCTACAACTTTAACCTCATACTAAATTTTTTTTTAGAGAACCTATCTATTAAGAGGGTGATGTGGATAGATTATTTTTTAGATGACTTTATAAGACTTAGAACATTCCATAAAAGATAGCTCAATAGGACACATCATCCATGTGGGATTCCCCTTGTCCATCCTCAAAATCCACAAGCATATAAAAACTATTGTGTTCGTTTAGAATAAAAAATCTCTCATCATAATGTAGCAGTGTTTATCCTCATGTTAATCTCAAGGAGATTCACCACCACTATGAGATGGGTTTCATGACTGCCTCAAGAATGAACTTCTAACTAAGGATATCCTAGTGGCATAGACCAAGGAATTTGGGGGGTTACTTAAAACTATGTTCTATTGGGATTGGGGGTCTATAACGATAAGGGTATGTAGATTATGTATCTCCTAAGAAGGTTTGTAGACTACATAAGAGGTAGTGGGGGAGGAGTGTTTTAACCCTAGCTGAGTATTCATGGAATGGATTATGGTATATCCATCCTTTTTGTTCACTAACTTGGGATTCTCATGTTACACAAGGGCCAAATAAGGATATAAACTTATCATAAGGGGAAAATCTTAGATATGATGGTCAAACACTTGATAAAAAAATAAAATGTTAGGTAACTTGAAGGACATGATTTTATGTGACTAGTGGGCATCACCTACTTGAATATAAATAAATTATTTTAGATCTTTGTAGAGGTCCACATGAATATAAACCCATTTGTTGGGATGGGAAGATAACCACTTTGTTTTCTCTATGAAAAAAATCTATCTAATGGGTGAGAAAATTTACTCCATAAATGCCCACATGTACACTAACAAGACAAAAAGTTTAATCCACATGGGGACTTGAAGGTAGACTTGGTATGTGACCTTGAAATCATGGGTCCAATTGGATAAAATCATGAGCATGTTTTGAAGAAACCAATTTCTTGGTTTGGCAAGGAGGGATTGGAATTTAGATGACTCCTTAAAGGTAAGAAATGAAAACCCTTTGGTAATATTTCTAACACAAACCATATGGACACCCATTGACTCCCAATGGTGGTGAATATAGTTATAGAGAGGCTCTTTTTATGGGACTCAATCAATATAGTAATCAATAAGTTCGCAAAAATATATACAATTTTCATGCATTTTTAATAGCATCACTAACAAGACATACCTCTAGGTGAGAAGGGAGGGTAGAGGGGGTTCCTCATTGAATACTTTCAGGAAAATTTTTGAGCTCTTTCAGACACCATTTCTCTTATCCCATATAACAATGATTTTATTTAATATTTGGGAATCCATTATATAGGGCTAGGTTACCCACAGGGTGGATCATCAAACCAATAAATGCATAGGACCCATAGAAAGTGCTCCAAAACTAATATGCAAATAAGAAAATAAAACACACAAGAAAAGGCAAGTTGACCATGTGAAACCATAGCATAATAAATTTTTTATTCAATTCCAACCCTAAATAGATAAATTATTACTTATATGTTTGATATTAATCTTGTTTAGATTGACTTATTCATAAGTCTAATTAGGTGTGTATAGGATCTTCTATTATGTGAATTTATAATTCACATAATCCATATTTTATGAGGTGTCACACCTCTTTTGTCCTTTTTAAAAAATATTATATTTACATTCATATATAACTCCTATCCACATTAATCAAACACATCCCCTTCACCCATAAAAGAATTAGGGAAATTTGGTACACAAATTAAGGTTGTGTCAATAACTACTTTTTCCTTCTATTTCTATTTATTGAGCTATCCTCTCTCATTCTTCACACTAATTGATCTAGCCTATCTTGAGATGCCTCTTATGGTTTGAGGTCATTCTTGTTTCTCTTTATCTTGTCTTACATAAAAAATTGTACTTGGAAAATATTACTTTGTAAGACTTTTAATAGATTTGGAGTTTTTCTCCATTTGATGGTTTCCCCACTTAAAAATTATTATCTCATATTTGTGATTGCTTATTATTAAGGTAATATAATTTATTTTCACACTCATTTGCTTTATGATTTCAATGTGATTCTAACGATCTTGAATAAATCTTCATATTGTATCAGAACTAGTGCTAGTTTAACATTAAATGTACATACTTTTTAGGTTTAGAAATGGAAAAGAATCAAATTTTTGTCTTTGAACATTCTACTATTTTTTTCGCTCATTAAATGATTTCAAATGGTTTTTTTTACCTTCAGCGTATTAATCAATTTTTAATAGTATTATATTTTTTTTATCTCTATTATATACTAATCACTTGTCATAATAAGATTTTATCTCTACTTTTACTTTTTTCTACTTTCAAAGTATTAATCCTAGCATTTTGGTATCTTGTTTTGGATGTATTCAAATTTTTCATAACACTTTTCTCTCCTTAAATTTCTCTCTTCTATTCTTTACATTATTGGCATCCAATCCTACATGGTAACTTTCATTAGGGATTCATGCCATTTATATTCTTAATTATTGTCAGTTCAAGTTATATCTTGGAGATCTATATTTTTCTAACTACATTTTTTCCCTTCCAAAATGTTTTTTTTTTAATTTTTATTGGCACTTGTCTTCCATAGAGTTATGTCTCATTATTTTCCCTTGGCTCTCCCCCTCTTCATTTCCTTCCTTATATGTGTTTTTATTCTATCTAGGGAATTTTGAAATTTTTGGTCATTCCTCTTAGGCCTACATGGGTTTTGTAGTCTGTTGTAGTTTATTTTCCTTATTGACAAGTGGTGGAGGCTCATTTTAAGATGCATTTCATAGATTTTATGATCTCTTAAAGTGGCATTATACATGTTTTCTTATTTTTCATTATTCAATAGTTTTCTTTAATGTATGTGCCTTAATTAAAGTATAACGACTTTACTTTAATTCATGTTTTATTTGCCATTTGGCACAGGGTAAATAAGTAAAATTTTCAAATAAAAAATCTATCGTTTGGTGTTAGAGAGATGTTCTCCTCATTTTATTAACTTAAAACACTCTGACACTTGTCTTATACCATGCATGTGGTACAACTACTTTGAAAAAAAAATCCATTCGAATTCAAAACAAATTGAACTTTCCTTTGGTTTTTAAATTGTCATTTCATTAATAAATTACATTGTAAAAGGCAAGTTATGATTTTGTTTTTAAATCTTAAGGTACCTATCTAATGGAGCTTTTCAAAAAAAAAATGCCATGTGGCATATTAGCCACCCATAATATGAAATCTTTTTAAAATTTGTCTCATCCACACTTTTTTTTTAAAAATTTTCTAATTCATTTTTAAAAAAGAAATGTTTTTAAAAAAAAATAATGAAAAAATAAATCTTCTTAAAATAAAATTTTGAATGAATTATGTCTTATACTGATATATGTTTTAACTGTTTACAATAGAAATTTTTTAATTTTAATTTTAATTTTTTTTTAATACAAGTTTTTTTATAATATTGTTAACATATCATTTAAATAATCTTTATTTCATTAGCTTTTCATAATTTCTCTCATTATTTTAAATACATTTTTTTGAAATGATGTGATCTCAAAATCAAAATGATTATTTATTTAGTCAAATGAAAGAATAAATTATTAATAAAGACAATGAAATTATTGATTTAAACTATCAACTTGAATATAAATATCAAGTCATTATTATTTTCCAAAACTCGAATGATGAAAACCTTAACAAAATGCAAAATCTTGTATATTTTCTAACAACCCAAATTATGAATTTTGAAAATGTAGAAACCTCTAGTGTTGTTTTTTAATCCCCAAATGACTATATTAATTCATAGTATAATGTTTTTAACCCTTATATAAAAATTGTAAAATCTAAGGGTTATTTTGGTGGTGGTCTTAGTAAGTTTTAGAATGGAATTATTGATCCCTTTTTGCTTAAATATAACTTAAATTTTACAAGGATTGGTTTTAATGCCTTTAATCATAATTTTTATTCATAATGTCCTCCTCACTGAAAGACATTGCACAATCATGTTTTTCACTATTATAAGAATTATTTTTATTGTAATGCTTTTCATACCTCTAAATTTGTGAACATTTTATATTATTTCACAATCATGTTTTTCACTAAAAATAGTAAAATTGGTGAACATTGTGATAAACACAAGCATCATATCTCTAAATTTTAGAAATTGCATCTATGAAAATCTAATAAAAAATCAACTCATAACATTTTATATTATTAGAAAGCTACTAAAACACCTAATTCTCATGTTTAAATGATTAAGATTCCAATAATCAGGATATTTTATCATGATTATGATGTGTCTTCTTGTGATAATTGTTGAATTATTTCATGTAGAATATCTTTTTAAAAAAGTGACAAATCTCCCTTGTACTCATTTTGATAAGCTGAAAAAAAATGCATTGCTTGCTTTTATGTAAGTTATAAAGGAAATATGCCTTGATTGGAGCTCATTATTTTTACTAACTTCTTTTTCATGTAAGGTTTTATATTTTGTTATTGAAGTTAATTTAGGTTGCTTTTGCCTTGTTTTACATCTAATTTTATTACGTAATTTGTATTTAGATCATATTTTTATAGCATATTTTTTACTTAATGTTATAGCTTAAATTTGAACCTTTTGAGAGGGAATTCCAAGTCCTCTCAGTCTATGTTACACATGGCAAAAATCCTAGGTTGTGGGTGACTTAATGAATGAATTAAACATTTAGATAAGGGTTAGCTCCCTTGATGCATTACTTAGGATCAATCATTAATTTTCTAGCTTACAAGAAAAAAAGAGAAGGAAACTATGAATTAAGGGGTTCATACACCAAATTTTTTGACCACTACCACTGATTTCATGTGCACTATGACCTATAGGACTATAAGAAATATAGACTAATCTTATGATGAACCTATTACATCAATGATTCTAAAATAGGTAAAGTAATATGAGACTAGGAGGTAAGATATTTTCCACTTCTAATCCACACATAACCCTTAATGACACTCTCTATAAACTACATTAGATGATCAAAACGTATGAAGGAAATAATAATTAGACATTAAACCAAGGTGAGATAAGTATACACTTAATTAGATCAACCATTCAGAACTTTGCACTGCATACAACCATATAAGGAGGTAAATAATAGCCATATATTGATCAAAATCATATAAAAGAGTAGGGATTTTCTATACTTCTGGTGGAAGGATATTTTATCAATCCTTACACAACCATACATATAGAGAAATGATAGAGGAAGAGAGAATGTGGACATTGGAGAAACTCCATGACATGTGTCATCAGTTATAGTACAATTAATTGAGCAAGAAAATAATCATATAACTCCTTATTATCATGTGTTTTCATGGTGTGATCATGATATTCTAGAGAGATAGTGTAGTAGAGGTTTTTTAGATCTTTGGATGTCTCATCACCCTTCTATGAAACTGTCCTCCTCCTTGTTTAGAAGTGACAAGTTAAATTCTTGATCACATAATTGTCTTTGAGATATCATTTGAAATCCTTGACACCTTACATGAGTTTGAGAACCTTTAAGTTAGGTAATTTAGGTTTAAGATTTTATATTCATATTCTGTTGATACCTATACACTACCTTCTAATGACGACCAAACACTTTTGTAGATTATCAACACTTATATGCTTCTTTCATAGTTGGTTATATTTATTGTTTGAAATATATATTATTCACCATGATATCTCTTAAAATTCTTTATTTTAGACTATAAAATTTCTTCCCAATCTCAAAATACCTACCTAACTAATCAAAAGGCTCAAATGTATCTAAAATCATGTAATGTGATAAAAAAATATAATTTTAGGCCCTTTTATGCTCACTTTATCCTTTACATGTTCCAAATGAATTATCCCATGAATGAACCTAAGACTCAAAAGGACCATGAAGGTGATTATAAGGATTATTAGATGAATTTTAACCACTTAAAATGCAAGACCCAGTCACAGGGCTCTTAAAAGTGTTTTAGAGTGTTTATCTTGTTAACTATTGTTAAAAAATTTGAGTCCCTCAACGTATAAAATAATAATACTAATTTTGAGTAGGGTGAAATTATAAACACCTCAAACAACCATTTGAATCCAAAAAAAAAATCCTTTAAGTTATAAGTAGAAAACTATGTCATATTGAGCTCTTCATAAGGCAAAAATCAAGTTTTGAGGTACTTATTTTTCCTAACAATAGTTTATGAAACAAAGTATTTTTATAGACAAATAAATTCCATAAATTTTAAGTAAATTAACCCATATAACTACTCCTAAGGCTATTAATAACCATGAAAAACCTTAGGTGTGATCTCAGTGTAAGAAATAGGCTTTCTCAAACTCTACAATCTATATGTGTATATAGAGAAGATTGTTTTTCTCTAAAACTCCATAAATTTATTATTTATGACTTGGAATGGATTCTCAAGGTTTTATAATTTTATTACTATTTTAGGATATATGATTATATATTCTCTTTAGGATATATTTACTATCATGCCTTAAAAATGAGTTCTACTCATGTGGTTTTTGTCATTCTAGTGATTCTAATCAGGATATAATATTTATTTATCATACCTTTATCCTAAAAAAAAATCATTAAACACTTAAATAATACCCATGTGTGTTATTTATCTCAATATTCCTATGACAAGCTTACATTTACATTTTAAAGGACTATCATAGATAATATGGACTTATCAACAGTCCAAATTTTTAAAAACTATCAGAAATAAATTGGACTATCTCAAGATTAAATTGGATTGTACCAATATTAAGTTGGATTTATTAGAAATAAATCACATCTATTTAATGTATTTATAATAATTCCAAATTATTTAAAATGATCCAAAATAATTAATAGTTGAAAACTATGATAAATAGATTGGACTTCATCAAGAATTACATGGACTTATTACAAATAAATCACATCTATCTGATATATTTGTAATAAGTCCAAATTATTTAAAATAATAAAAAATGATTAAAAATTAGTTGAACTTATTAAAAATAAATCAAATATATCTAAATGTGTAAAATAATCAGAAGGCCTATGGTCTTTCTAATATCTTTAATCAAATTTAAACAGTCATTCAACCTAGTTCACAGACTATGCATTTACAAATAATAAGCATGGGAGGTTTATTTATTAGAGAAAATAATTAATACATCAATTAGGTACTTAGGTAATATGTGGTTTAGATATTTTGGGATGAATAAGATGCCATGTGTCAACAATTTATTAGATCATGAACTATCTATTTAATCTGAATCAGGTGACATCCTCACAATCGATAAAGTTTATCTCATTTTTGTGTACATGCCATGTGTTGATCACGGGTGTTTTATTACTGTATTATTAATATAATATCCCACATATTTGAGTTACCAATATTGTGATGCATGTTAGAATCTCAGGTGCTTGCACTATTCAGGACTTTTTTTAGACTAGTCATCCTTTCACACAGTCGAGTCATCGAGATTGTGCCATGTGGAACAATCTTAGGTGCTTGTCTGAAGTGTAATTTGAAAAAGTAAAAATTCAAAGACCATTTGTTGATACATAAATGCTGAATAATAATTCTTGATGCAAAAGTGGGACATTTTGATGTGTAAACCCCAAAGACCTTTTCACAAACACGAGAATGCCAAATTACAATGCACAAAAGCCAAAGTGAAAATTGTGAAGACTATTTGTTGAAGACGATTTTGAAGGATGCAAAATGTGAAGTTTGATTTGAAAAACTAAAAATTTGAAGAGGTTTTTTTGATTCACAAAATGTGATCTGGTTATTTGGGATACACAAAAATCAAAGACCATTTTGAAACACAAAAATGCAAAGTGGATGTTCTAATAGTTAAATACCATTAAATAGATGCACAATTATCAAAATACTAAATTTTTGTAGTATAAAATATAAAATTCAAATGCCAAAGTGTATTTTTCAAGACCCAAAATGTGAAGTGCCACTAGAAATAAATATAAATAAATAAAACAATAAAACATTATACATTCTCAAAAATGGAGTAAATTTTGAAAAAAAACCATTCTTATTTATGATTCCAAAATTAAGGAAACACCATTTCTAATTTCCCAATCCTTTATCAGTATTTTTTATAGTGCCTAGTGGGATGATGCATTCAAATAATTTGTTACAATGCCTTTAAAAAAATTAGTGAGAACAAGTGTATGGCATCTCCAACTTTTATTTGGTTTCCAAGCATAGATTATACTATCTATGAGTATGGATGGTAAAGATGTGTGAGTTGGGTTTGGTTTCCATTTCTTATCTAAACAACCTGAATAAATTTCTAATTTTTATACATCTTTTTTTCTTGCATGAGTTGGGATGAACCAAGCTACATTGACCCTTCATTCTATATCTCCATTTATTTGTAGTATCTCAATATTAATTTTAGCTCGAGAAACCCATACTATGTAGTCCACTCTTGTAGAATCATTAGGTCTAACAAATAACATATATTTTATTTGCATATATTGAGTTGGGTCAAATGTAATTTTTGTTCTTTTGCTTCTTGGACCAACATATGTATCTGTAGATGTCAATCCAAAATCAAGGGTCCTATCATGAACCATTTTGTGTAGATCTCTATACATGGCAAGTTCGAGTCCAAAAATCTCCTGTACATTCAAATTCATAAGGGAACATGTCTTATTCTATTATGTCATGGATGTTTTGGAAGTAATATGTTAGATCCTTCCACTTACTATTTTTGGTCAAACTAAATTCATTGAATTGTTGTACATATTTAATCAAGATATATTTAATTCCTTTTTCACTCTTTTTTCTAATTTTTGTGTAGATCTCTATGCAGGGGTATGCCATGGCAAGTTATAGTCCAAAAATCTCCCATACATTCAACTTCATAAGGGAACATGTCTTCTTTCATTATGTTGTAGATGTTTTGGAAGTAATATGCTAGATCCTTCCACTTACTATTTTTGGTCAAACTAAATTCATTGAATTGTTGTATATATTTAATCAAGATATATTAATTTTATTTTTCACTTTTTTTTCTAATTTTATTTGACACTTTTAAAATAATGGAATCTTGTGACATTTATCTATTATTCAAGTCTTCAAAAATAATTTGTCAGATTACCTTTTGGAACATTTGGCTCACCATTTTCTTTTGTTCCCCATAATGTAATCAGGGGGATGAATGGGCTGATGGGGGTGGGGGGAGGGCGGGGGGAATTTCTATCTCTTATATATTTTTTGTAACACATAATGGGCTGACCTCACTCCATGCATAAAAGAGAGTATTGACATTTTGTCAAACCTACTATTTTGTTTCTTCCCTTCAGTTGGTAACTATTAAAATAGTCTTTGAAATCCCTTACTTCTTCAATCAAATATGGCATGAATTTTCTTGTATTTTCACATGTCCTATAACTTTCCATCATCTCTACCATACTCCATACTTATTTCCTCTTTATACATTCAGACATGCTTCCAAATATGTTGTCGATGTCCTCATGGATATGTCCCATAGGGATAAATCCAAACTTGACATTGATAAAAACACCTTTGTTGATAAGGAGAGATACATATTGCAACACAAATTTGTATAAATAAACCTGATTTTGTGAATTTGTAAATGTAATAATAGTTCCATATAAGGTTAGACATTTTTAAAATATAATTATGGATGGAAGTACATGTTCTTATTTTCACCTCAATAGTTGTCAAGTTGAAGGTATAGATTAGAATGAAGTTTTTTTAAGGCACCAATTGATTGTGCTTCTTCTATGTATTTATTGAATTTAGGGTAACAGTTATTAGACAAAATTGCATCATACAATAGATATTTTGAAGATCTAGGTTTATATATTAAAGATCCATATGTATATGGCATTATTTTTTTCATATCCTTGAAGCACTTATTCAATGAGGTGATAGTAAAGTTAGACTCTCTAAGAATATATGGTAAAAAAAGTTCCCATTTCCACCTACACCATTATTATGTGTTATAATCCATGCCATTGACAAGTCTACTATTATGTCAATAATTGCTTTGACTTTTATCATTGTCCTTGGCACAATTTTTTTTGACATTCCACCTTGTCATGAATGACACTGAGGCATTCTTCAGGGTATTTCTCTAACATTCATTACATGTGTAATACATTTGTATTATAAAAAGTATCTAATTTGAGTGCATCACAAATTCTTGATTGATACAATTTTATTGATCTCTAGAGAGGGACCTAGACTATTTATATTGAATAAAAAATATGCTCATTTTGCACCTAGTAAAGTTATCAGACATGGCAATGGTCACATCATGAAAATTAGTTCTCCACATGTTATTGAGTTTTGGCTGGGATATTAGCTCATATTCCATATCTACTAGTTGTGCATTGATTTGGTGCCTGATGAATTCTTGAGTGAAATATGTTGGAAGATGTCAAATATTTTCTCATGAGACATATCTTTCTACCTATCATGTTAGTCATTGAGAAACATATGCAAAATCATCCACCAATTGGTCCAATAAATCTTTAGTTGTCATTGTATTCTTTTGTGGATTTTTATAAAATGTCCCTACCTAGAATGCATTTCATTCCCCATTTTTGTGACAAATTTTAATGTCAAAAAATCTACTTCTATTCAATCCATATATTTTAAGACAAGCTTCCAAACAGATATTTATACCCAAAAAATCAATGTTAGTTTTATTTTTAATTTTCTTAAACAAACCAACAGAAAGGGCATCTACGACATGTTTCCTCCTATCTATTGTGGTGGAATAAACAAATTTATCCTTACAAATTTTAGCATCTTAAATGACAATCCTGACTAAAAACATTTTTTAGTACAACATTTATCTATATACATTGTTGAATTCTCACTATCTATGCTTTCATCAAACTCTAGTTGGCTGACTGAAGTGTTTAGCTAAAATTGTTTTGGCCTAAGTAACTGTAGGCATGAGTTAATTTTTTTATGCCTTTACATTAGGAATGTTATGAAAGGAGTGACTTAATTATTCACTATGTCCCAAATGTTCCCAATTTCTTTCTCCTTTGGTGTCATGTATGGTAAATTGATTTCTCTATATTCAGTGTCCACTATTTTGTTGGAAGGTCATCTAACGATAGATGTTTGAGTTACCTTTGTACTTAAAGTCTCATAATGATGTATATCATGACTTATGTAAATTCCTAATTCATTTACTAACATTGGGATAGGAATTCAACCAAAAATCTCTCCTAGTTGTGCAAATTCAACATAAACAATAGCAATTTTTTCATCATTTTCAATAATTTTACATTTTTGCAATAAATTTATCATGAAATAAATGTTCCCTTTTCCTAAGAAATGTTTTTATTAGGCTTTGAAATGTGGTAGGATCATTGATATATCAAAAAAATGAGTCCAAACAAGGGTTTTATTAATACAAAAATTATATATGCAGACTCAACTAAAATTATTTTGTCTTTCTTCCATGTCATTATCTATATAAAACTTGTTTGTGATGTGTTTCATCTTTCTTGTGCTCCATATAGTAAAATTATCAATTAAACCCTATAAATTATCCATAAAATCTACAAGAAATGGAAGAAGTAGAGATGGATCAAAAGATTTAGTCACATTAGCACTTACACATTCAATAGGTATTTCTTCATTGTGGCATGTTGGATGTGAGATTTATGGGTTCCAGAGATTCAACATCTGGATTTGCCACTTTTTTTATTCTTCCTTAATGGATAACCTTACCATTATTTATGAGAGAAACATAGTCTCCACATTGGAATCCATTGACATATGATTATTTAGCCTAGAGATTTGCAAAAGGCATGAGAAGAGTTGTAATTAGGTTATTTATAAAATTAGTCTAGTTTATACCTATATGTAGGAGATAAATCTATATTTATACCATAACATAAGCATAGAGATATGTTAAAACCTAAAAATGTTAAAAAGGTAACATATAACTTTTTTTTAATGACACTATTTATTTCAATAAAAAATAATAATAGCTTTTAATACCATATACTGCATCTTTAAATTCTCATTTCATCCTACTTTGAAGGCATATCCTAGGAGATACATTTCAAATATGCATAAGAGTGAAATAGCTGCATAGATAAAAATAGCTAATTTAGTCAATATTTAACCATCTATTTATTAGTATACAAAATTTTATTGAGTAATGGGGGTTTTGAGAAAAAACATGGAAAACTATTAGCTTTTTATATTTTGGTATCTTTTATGTGATTTGAAACTCTATTATGGACCTAAAAATTTGAAGGTATCTCCTAGGAGATACCTTTCAAACATGTATATTGGTACCCTTGAAGTTTTTACAAGGCCCTTCAAGGTTTGTTTAAAGGTAGTACTAAGTGATACAATAAAGGGCCTTGTAATACCTTCAAGGTTACCCATGGCATTGATGTTAATACTTCATTTTAAATATTCAAGGTGATGTGGCATGTACCCATGAACCTATGACATTTCAACACTCAAAAAATATTTCAAGTTCACCGAGCGAGTGACTCTTAGATATTATGCCAATTATCTCCATCCTGTTTACATAAAGATTAACATATTGAACTTAATTTACAAAATATTTGGGCAAGTAGGAAAGAAAGATCATGCTAAATGTCACCATCTCGATTATCTAGAGACTAACTCAATGAAAGACATTATATGAAATCTCCTGGGAAAGTGACTCAACACAATCTTGTAAAGTAACACCATCATGTGTGTCTAATGTGATCAAAGTGTCACCATCCTGTGATTCCGATGTGATCAAAGTGTCCTCATATCATGAGTCAAGTTAAATTCAAATATAAAAAATAAAATCAAGGATCTAAAGATATTGACACCATTAATTCACACAAATTGAACAACCTTACATTCAGTTAGATAAATCTAGTGAATCCAAAGGCAATATATGTAATTTGTAAATCAAATTACACTACACTCTTATTACCATCAAACTGACAAATTGTAATCTCAAGTTTGAACCCTCATGAACTAAAAGTTTCATAGCTACATAATCATGGCCTCATCATCTCAAAGTTAACCTCCATCTATGTATTTAATTTTAGGAACAATAGAATATACTGACACAGTGTTTTATGAAGCTTCCCTCATACATGAATTCAAGCACTTATCTTCTATTTGGGAAGAAGTCGACAAGGCAAAACCTTATAGTCTAAAGGACCAACTCTCTACATTCTCATAGAGGTAATAGGATGACCTATTATAAATCAAAATAGTGGGTCTAAATAATTCAATAGCTAAACCCAAGGTAATGTCTTGCATTGAATATTATTTGATTTATTTACAAATGGTAAAATTTATATCCAAATTTTTCACTTTCACCAAAATAGCACACCAATGGGCCATATTAGTAGTAGAGAATTAAAAAGGTGATACAATCTACCTATCCCTAAAATGGCATACAAAGAAACTCTAGTGAATACTTGGATACATGTAAACAATGTAGCCACTAAGTTAAAAGAATGGGCCCATGACCCCAATACTTTTGCAATCAGAGGCCTTATTTTTACTATCCTAATAGTGGCTTTCCAACCTAGAGTTAGAATTACCATGGCCCTATTAAACATATTCTAGAGTTTCCCCAGAATGAATTATGTCAATGAGGTGTGGAGTTCCCTACTCAACCTTATTCTCACCTCTAAAAGGATAGTTTCCATAGGGGAAATCATTAGTTCCAACATCATCAACATAATAACCAATATAAACAACTTTCAAGATTTTAACTTCTATATGATGTCCTTCATGGTGAATGCTATAACCAAAAATATCCATGCATCTTTTGATGATCCTTGGGATCCTTCCAAAGAGTACCCTATGAGCAGGATATGTGAAAGGTTAAACATCTTCCACATTCACAATTTCAAGAGGAACATGACCAAGATTAATGAGACCTTATAACTGATGGTATACCAGGATATCTATGGAAAATATATGCATAGACTCTCAAATCAAATTAGGAAGAACATAGGCAAGATGGGGGATTGTTAGCTCTATATGGACTACACCATAACCAGGATAGAGGGCAACAGAGCCTACCCTATGTATCTACCTAAGTTGGTCCTAGATGAAGTTGTAAAACAATAAATTACTTCCTAATTAGTTGACTTAATGGATGTTCATGCAATAAATAAGACGTAGGTAACTGTAAACCTTACTCCCCTTAGTATTGGTAGTATTTAATACCCCAAATGTGAACACTTCTAACTGATGGGAAAAACTTGAACCTATTATGATTTCAAGTGGGAACCTTATAGAGAATGGAACCCCAAAGAGAACATGAGGAAATACCTAAAGAGACTCAGAGGAAGGGTAAATATCAACTACAAGGACATCCACACTTGGCTTGATGAGTTATTTATGAATTCCCTAAATGATGCAAAGTTCCATGCTAGGATAAAGAAGTTCTCCATGTCAATGATGGTATCCAGGTACATAGATTATAATATTGAAACCACAAAAAAAATACCATAAATAGAAAAAATGAGCACTTGGTTTTAGATCCTCCCAAAGGGGTCCTTTCACAAATGGGAACGCAAGAGCAAGCACCCCTTCAGGCATTTCCTCATACCTTGCCATCCTTTATTGCCATTATAGTAACTATTGTAGTGTAAATGATCCTTTATCCACCCTATTCAACATAAGGCACCACAAATGCCATGGATAGTGCTGACATTTTCCCTATTGTATATTTTCCTCCACTCACCACATTTCAAAAAGTTCATCTTCCTTCCTTCCTCTCCTTAGTCAATTATCTTCTCCCACCTACATTTTCAATTTATGCAGTATCCATGATCCTTTATCCACCCTATTTAACATAAGGCACCACAAATGCCATGGATAGTGCTGACAATTTCCCTATTGTATATTTTCCTCCACTCACCACATTTAAAAAAGTTCATCTTCCTTCCTTCCTCTCCTTAGTCAATTATCTTCTCCCACCTACATTTTCAATTTATGCAGTATCCACCACTATGGGGACCGGTGGATCCTTCTAAATGTTTCCCTTTCCTCCAGTCACCACAACAAAATAATTTCATATTCTTTACTTCTTCACCTCAACTATTGGTTTATGTCCATCCACTCTCCCATCATCTCCACCAAATATCACACTTGTTTCATTAGTTGTTGCTCCACTTCCCTCCATGTAAACTTCCACCCCCACCATGGAGCCTATTTTATGTAAAATGAAATGTAGGACTCTTCTAATCTCACTATAATGTGAAACTATCCAAGAGGTACCTAATGAGGTATTATTGGGATTCTTAAAGGGATGGAAGCATTATAGAATAGTATAACCCATAAAGGTATTAGATAGTGATGAGGAAATGAATAAATCTACCTTAGATGAAGGAGAATGGGAAGGTGAATTTGAGACATCACTCTCAGTATCTATCAATGAGACTACTGAGAGTGACCCCAAGGATGAATGGATTGAAGGATAATAAGAGGCCTATTCAGGGGGTACAAAGATTTTGGGGACTAGCTTAATTTCCACTTTAACACTTCCAAAAGAGGGAGACACCAAGGATAAAGAAGATTGAAGACCCCTAGCCTCCACAAGTGGACAAACAATGAGAGTGTCTTCGGGTCCTTCATATTAGAAAATAATAATGAAAACTATTACAATAGTTCCCATAATTAATTATGTGCAACATGTAATCACTTTAGCCCACTAGTCTTTGTCCTAAGCTTCTATAATTTATTCTATAGTGGCAATTAGTATTGTCTCTCCTTCTCATTATTTAAATTCTTTGAATGAGATTAAGGTTAATCCTCTCCATAATTTGCCTAATACCACTATAAATGGGTTCATATTTACCTTAGCCATTGAGTACTTACAAAATTTCCTCACTACTCCCTCCATGGACTTCTATTTTATCATAACTAACCCTCCCCAATCATAAAAATGAGTCCAATTTAAGAGCCTAGTCTCACCCTCCATTTTCACTTCACCCATTGCCCCATATCAAACATCCACCAAAATGGGTATACCAATAACCTAACCTACTTATATGTATAATGTTGTGGTGAAAACCTAAAAAAATTTGGAAAAGGGCAAGGTGGTTTTGGATACAACATCCCTTAAAAACATCACTAGTTCAAGGTAGGTAATCCCACATTTCCCACAAATAAGACCATCTTCCCATAATCTCATACTCCCTCTATTCAAGCCTCAATCCTCCACTCTAGTAGAGCCTACAAATCCCATTGAGTATTCAATAACCTTGAACATACCAAAATGGCTACAAAAGTTACAACATGCAGAAGAGGGCAAGGGAAAACTTGGTAGTCATTGAGAAACTGGTGTTCAAGTTCCATTTTAACAAGGAGACAAAGACCATGAGGAGGGTTAAAATGAATAACTTCATTGTGGAAGGTAATGAGGTGGAATTGGAACAAAGGGAAGACATATGATATTTATCCAAAAGGAGAAAATTACATCCCTCTGATGTGATCTCTCTACACTAAGAGAACCCCTATACCTTTATGGATTTTATAGGGGGGTTGATCAAGGAAATGTATAAATGATATGATCAAGCCATCAAATAATTACAAGTAATAAAACCATAAACCACTAGTGGACATTATTGATAATGTATAGGGGGTGGTTAGGAAGCTATATAGTATCATCTAATTAATTAGAGATGCAAAAGGGGAGTCACAACCCCAATGGGGAGATGTATATCTAGAGGCAGAGAAGATGAATAAAATGGAGGCTAAACTACATTTTTTGAGTGGAGTATCTAGGAAAAAACCTTATTCCCATTTGAACCTAATATTATCCATTGATATTGTGTGGGTGTAGAACTACATAGCTACTATGAGAGATGCCTTTCTTGAATGGTATGTAGACATGAAGTCTTTGGTCCTATAATTTCCTAGTCAGGAGAGGCAAGATATGACTATTTTAGTAAAAATAAGGATCAATAATGTAGTCACTCCATAGATAGATTTGGTACATGGATCCATTTTGGAATACCTTTTCTACATATCTACCAAGAGTTTTAGAGCATAGGTTGAGGTCACTATCTATAGAATAGTTGATGAACTATAACAACTAGTGAGTTTTGATAGAAGTAGGGTTCTTAGTGTAGAAACACTTTACGTAGAGCTTGGGGCATTAGTAAAGATACACATAAATTTAATGGATAATATTTCTCAACTTTTCAAAAGACCCTTATTAGACTTTGAGGTAGTGGAAATTGACTTCCAGGGTAGCCACACTCTCTACCTTCAAATTTAGGAAAGAAAGTAGCCCATGACATCCATGGTCACCCCACCAAAAATTACAATTGAAAATGTTGCTCCAACTACAACTCATATTCTAATTGTAAGGATTCCCTTAATGACATGCCACACCATGACAACTTTAGCTATAGTGGAAATGATTTCACTTACAACTGCAAAAACTACAATAGTCACCATTACATAAGTGCCACCATTTATAGTTGCTACCTCATAGGTGGCCCCTCTAATAACTACAATCCTTGTTTGGGAATCTTTCTTGATGTAACATTTTTTATCTCTAATGAGATGTTGAGTGTCACTTCAACTTTGCTTGAGAGATGAGGTTGACCCTATTTGAAGCCTATAAAAAGTGTATCACCTTCTCTAATCAAAGAGGAGAAATTTTGACATCAAATATAGATAAAAAATCCTTTGGGTTATTCTATAAGTTTACATTATATGGTAGTCTCTTCCATTTCATGTCATTAATTTGGTATCTTAGTTGTTTGATATATGAAATAACAATTTTAAAAGTTCTATTGTGAGTTACTTAAGTTATTTTAATGAAGAATATGTCATAACAATTCTAGTTGATATATCTTAGTGACTATTTATGGAATAAGATCTTGTTAAGATAATTTAGAATTTGGTAGATACCTTGAAGTGCATTGTAATACCTTTAAGGGTACCCTTCTTCATGTTTAAAAGGTTTCACCTAGGAGATACCTTCAAGGTACCCTTGAAGGTACTATAATTCACTTCAAGGTTCTCTTAGTAGATACATTAAACATGGATATGATTATAATTTTATTTCAAGGTATCTCTTAGGAGATACCTTCAAGGGCCTTGTAGTAACTTTAAGGGGACTCCTAGTAGATACCTTAAACATGTACATGATTGGAATTTTCTTTCAAAGTATCTCCTAGGAGATACCTATAAGGGCCTTGTAATGCCCTCAAGGGTAACATTATGCATGTTTGAAATGTATCTCCTGGAAGATACTTTCAATTTACCCTTGAAGGTAATACCATGCCCTTCAAAGTATATTTTAGTAGATTACTTGAAGGGTCTTTTAGTACCTTCAATGGTTACCCTAGTAGATACCTTTAACATGCACATGATTGTAATTTTATTACAAAGTATCTCATAGGGGATACCTTGAAGTTTGTTTCAAAGGTTATTTAAAGGGATTTGACATAACTGTGGAGTATGAGAGACAATCAAGTTATGGCTATATGAGTGAATGTTTAAAGATATTCATAAATAATAAACAAAACACCTTCTAAAGTGGAAATGCATTTTGTATTCATTAATGGTGAATTTATTATTTTAAGAATTGTTCTAACACTGATTCATAAGATATGTCATGATCACAACTTGAAATCTAAAGAGTATAATCTAGAATAGGAAGTGTTATTATATGATAGCAAGTTTAAAGCATTTCTAGGGAAGATACGTACTGGATGGAAATGACCCTACATTATTCAATAAGTCTCATAATAGGGTATTATTATGATAACATATTTTTAAGGAGCTATATTTTTAGTATGTATAAATAGATGTAGGCTTAATCCTTACCACCTTTAATCTCACATCAAAACATCTAAGAAAAGGCTATGATCACAGGCTACATTCACATTCTAGTGACAAATAATTAAGGACAGTTGGCCAAAACTACATCAAGATAAAATTAAGTCCGTGAAAGTGGTGGTGACAAGACAAGTATGGTAGAAGGACTGCAATGGTCATGCAAGACCATTATTGACACAACATTTCAAACCATTACATCTTGTTTGAGGCAGATAGAGTTGGGATGTGACAATTGGATTCATTAAATACAATGCTTACATGAACTTACATAGGGTCACATAAAACACACACTATGGGGTAAATTAAAGATTTGGGAGACAAAAAGGTCACTATTAAAGCCAAAATATTAAAGATGAGGAAGAGAACTCATGTGCATGTGGTTAGTTCATTTAAAAAGGTTGGAAAGAGAAAACTAGATGAAAAATGCCATAAAATGAAGGGGATGAACAATGCTAAAACATTATTTACTTTGGTGAAAAATATTATTCTACTATCTCCTCTTGATATACTCTTGTGCAAAAAAATTGGGACCTAGATTTTGGTAAATCAAAGTAATCAAATAGTGCAGATTACAGGTATAGTCATGGATAGGAGATAGTTGTTGATCCTGATCATAAATGTGGAGGAGGAAATGGGGATCAGGATAGGTTTTATAAAAACCAAATTCAACAAGCCAAGTCCTTTCAATTTTTTGGAAATGGATAAAGTTAATCTCTAACCTATCAACACACCTAGGTGCACAAAAATGAACTCTTGCACTTAAACATCCATTTTTGGGTTTTGATGCAGAGAGGCTAATTAAGTTACCTATATTTGGGAAATTAGATGAGGTCATGCATTCTTTGTTAAGTAAATATAACCAGGGTGCTATTCATTTATCCTAAGATATCACCATCTAGATAAATATGTAGACCATGGTGAGACCTATAGGCCTCCAAGATTGTCAAAAATCTTTAATTTCATACAAGTGCATTGCACTATAAATTTATTCATTTGTACAGGAGAAGTTTCCCACTAGGGTAGGTAGAGGAACCCTAATTGACTACATTTAGGATGTTACAGTGTACATTTTGGTAGTGTATAATAAAGAGGTTTTGATAGCTAATGAAGCAGGCCAAGCAAGAAATAAAGGAGTAATTGACATTATGTATCACATGATACACCTGAATGAGAACTTTAATTGGCTTGAATTTATAACATCTGAGCTTACCACTAGTATTTAAAAGGTACTTTTAGGTAGCTCATAAAATTTCCAATATCAGTTTTTAGTTTTTTTGTTATGATTAATGCAAGTCTCCACTAGGCCAAGTTAATGTTACTATAGACTTTTGTCCTAATACTATCCTCATAAGCATCACTTGGACTAAGATAGGGAACTATTATGAGCAATTGGGGTAGTTTAACACATGGTGTCTTAAGGCTCTAGATTTGATCAGGTCACACCCTCAAATTCCATAAGATGTCATACAATATTTGGGATATCATACATCAATAATTAATTTATATAGTGGTATTCAAATAAATTTTCATTAGTTGGCCATGCCAACTATGAATCTAATGCCATTTTTCATCATAGTGGTTGAATCATAAGCCAAAGTATGTAGGTATAAATACTTGAATATGAGGTTAGTATAGCTTATTCAAACCATCCCTCTAGGTGTAAAACAACCTAGGTAAGAGCAAGCATAATTGCATTTTATTACATAACCATAGGCCTCACCACAATAGTTCACAACCCCCAAATAGAAAGAAAAAGGAAAATGGAAGGGACTTGTATAGAGAGCCTCACCATCACTAGCTAGAAAGAGATCAAGAAAAACCAAATCTTATTTCGATAACCCACATGTGACAAAGATAGCTTGTGAGTATGATCTTGTAAAGTTGAGGGTTGATGAATAGGAATTTCTTCAATGCATGAATGAATACATTAGCTAAGAGGTCTATGATAAGGAGGAGGAGAAGGAATTCATTTTATAGAAATCAATGCACACTTTCCAAGTGTATAATAAGGTAAGTATATACCTTTTTATCAACATTATGCAACCCCCTCCCTCTATTTTTGTAGATATTTTAGGTCAAGAAGAAGCTTGACATAAAATTGTGGAAAATTTTTTCCAAACATATCCAACAACTAGTTCATCATCTCTACAGAGTTTAGATCCACTAGAGGAAGGGATCCCAATTTGGTTACTATTTCACAAACAACATACACATCATTGGGTCAAGCCTTCAACCACTATATATGAATTTATGGTATCTTTTGGAAAGATAACCATAATAAGTAGTACACATTAGGTGAATTCTAGGGGCATGAGGAGACATAAGGATACACGTGTCCCTCTACTTGAGTCGAGAATGATATTTGTGTGCAAAGGTGTGGTTATGCAATTTAAATATTTGAAGCACTCAAAATATGATACAAAAATAAATTATGTATATATAATAGAGGGAACTCTAGATACCACTATGCTAGATTCATTAGAATAAATAGATGTTGTGTAGGATACCCTAGATCCTGAGGAGGAGGCTAAAAATAAAGAAGAGAGTAAAAAGAGAAAACTAGTGAAGAAAAAAAAGAAGAAAAATGCCATGAAATAAGAAACTAGATAGGAATCCCAATATTTACAATAGGAACAAGACAAATAACATGATAATAAGGAATAATAATAAAATAAGTATGAATAAGTTGAGGTCAAGAAAAATAAGTTTGAATAATCTCAGGCTGAGAAAAAGAAAGCCGAGGAAGCAAAAGTTGAAAGGAAGAGAAGGGAACACAAAAAGGTAGAATGAAAGGATCAAGAGGTGGAAGTTACACATAGACAACATCAAGTAGAATAAGAGGCATGGGATAAATATGCCAAAGAATAGTTCTATAATGAGGAAAAATCCAAGTGTGAGGCAAAGGCACAAGATATTAAGGAAAAATATAAGGATGATGCCCAAGCTAAAGTGGAGGCTGGCACCAAAGCTAAGGCTGAGGTAGATTCCAAGGCCAAAATTTTGGCTAGATCCAAGGATAAAGAGGCAACCTAAACTCACATTGAGGATGTAACCAAGGTTCAAACTAAAGGTAAATCATAGACTGTGAGAAAAAAAGAAGCTAAAGAAAAGGCAAAAGCAAAACACATAGCATCCCATGAGGATGTAACCCAATTAGGTGCACTAAAGGAGACTTCATTGTCAAAGTCTCGCCACTCTACCCAATGATTGTGGGATGTCCCTACCACATCATCTTGTCTCAACATTTTATTACTTCTATTGGATCAACTTACCCCATCTCCTACCACAATCAAAGACACATCCACTATGCTTTGTTCCAAATCCATGGAGACATCTTTGGATGTTTTGTAGCTTCCATTATCTAAGGAAATTGGAGTAGTTTGATTTTGTGAATCCATTTCAAAAAAGGATTTGGACTTGGAACATATTATTTTATAGCTACATGAAGAGAAAGTGGAAGCACAAAATTAAATTACTAAGGCTAGGTAGCTCATCAATGATACTTTTCCTACTCTAGTTACACAAATCCTTGGTGATCAAGTAATTTTTGAGGACAAACAACTAACTACATTGATGACTAAGTTAAGAAAGGATTAGGTGAGAACATAGAAACTATGGACCCAAGGGTAAGAAATCTGTGCTAAAATAAAAGGCATTTATAAACTACTCATGGAATATATATAGGTCCTAATTCTATTACACATCATGCTAACTAGATAGTGCAAATAATGCTTTATTATAGGTAACACCTTGATAAATCCTTGGCTTCTATGAAACTAGAGTTTTTAATTGGTAGATAAACATAAATTTGTAACGAGTGATCAAATGGATACTAGAGAAACATAGACCAATGCATTTAAATAGTTGTTAGATGATAGGGATACGATGATGAAGAAACTACAGGTCTGGCACAATGAGATAATGCAAACACATTTATGGTAATTCAAGCCCAAAGGACTATGGATAGGTTAGATGATATTGTGTTATATATCCATATTAAGCTATCAAATGCCAAACACTTATTTATCATCATAGAAGAAGAAGATATGGAAAATTTGATGGTTATTCAGATTCTACCACGGATTTTAATTACCATGATGTGTGAATTACTTGATAATTAGAAAATGATTAAGTATGAACTCTCATAGGTTTAACCAATTATTTCACATATCATAGAGCTACATGAAATTTTTTAGAAGAAAAAACTAGATACAAAGGCACACTCTGAGAATCCACAACCTACATAGATGCCTGGCCAAAATTTGACACTGCTTACATAAAAGGTAAATATGGAGTTGAAATTTTGAAAGAATAAGAAAAAATTATGCTTTGTAACATAGTCATAAGCATTAGGAGGGGGGCTAGTTTAGTTTAAAACCTCTAACCAAGATGACCACTTGTCTAAGCTAGTTTATGGAAAACTAGAAAGGGTGGTAGGCAAGTATGCTACTTAGTTGAAAACTCGAAAGGGTAGCTAAGTAGTGTGCAAAGGATTTAAAGTGGTAAATGAAACCTAGAGAGATTATTGATACTTTTGTGAAAGTCTAATGTTTTCCATCTTTAGCTAAGATCAGAGTTTAGATTTTGTCTCAAGATGAAACAACTGTTTAAGTTCAAGAAAGTGTTAGACATAGAGCAGGCCTCATAAAATTGAAAGATTATAATTGATGGACACATGTGCACAAGATATCATTTTTTCATCTATATGATCTTTTTGATGTCTTAATTCTTATTAGTCAAGTAATAAATATAATAATTCCAAGAGTCTTTCTTTTTGTATGCCAAAAAGTTGTAATGTGAAGAGACACAACCATGTAAAAAGATATATATAGTGCTTTGATATAATGAAATATGATTTTTGATGTGTGATAGAGATTAATAGATTGTCCCTATTATGGTTTTCCTAATATTATTTTACATATGCCTAGTGCATAGTGTTTACTCTATTTTATTTTAGCTTGTTCTATCTTGTATTATGTTGTTTATGTTCCATAATTTTTAACACTATGTTAGTTTATCTTTATATTTGATGTTGTGTATAAAATTTAATATTATGTAAATTCACTCATGATATTATGATTCTTTTCTGATTCTTGATGTGCATGTTATCCCTATAATTAGAATGTTTTAGAGAAATCCCTAGAAACTCTAGTAACATTCCTTGAACATGCACCTGATTGGAATTTTATTCCAAGGTATCTCTGAGGAGATACCTTAAAGGGATTTGTAGTAACTTTGAGTGTACCCTAATGCATGTTTGAAAGGTATAAGGTATCTCCTATAAGATGCCTTTCAAACATGTATTAGTGTACCCTTAAAGGTAATACAAAGTCCTTCATTGTATCTTCTAGGAGATACCTTGAAAGGGCTTGTAGTACCTTCAATTGGTCTCCTAGTAGATACCTTGAAAATGCACATGATTGGAATTTTCTTTCAATATATCTCTTATGAGATACTTTGGAGGGCCTTATAATAAATTCAAGGGTACCCTTATGCATGTTTGAAATGTATATCTTAGGAGATTCTTTTAAGGCACCCTTGAAGGTACTATAATGCCCTTCAAGGTATCTTATAGGGGATACATTGAAGGGTCTTGTATTACCTTCAAGAGTTCTCCTAGTAGATACCTTGAACATGCACGTGATTATAATTTTATTTCAAGGCATCTCCTAAGGGATTACCTTGATGACCCTTGTAGTATTTTTAAGGGGTATACTCATAGATACCTTGAACATCCACATAATTGTAATTTTATTTAAAGGTATCTCATAAGAGATACATTGAACATACACACAATTAGAATTTTCTTTTGAGGTATTTCCCAAGAGATACCTTGAACATGCATATGATTGGAATTTTCTTTCAAGGTATCTCCTATGAGATACCTTGAACATGCACACAATTGGAATTTTATTTCAATGTATCTCCTAAAAAATACTTTTAAGGGACTTGTAATACCTTTCATGTTGATTTCAAAGGTCCTTGTAAAGGATTTGATATAACTAAGGCACCCTTTTATTTGGCAAGAACCCTGATGTCAGCTTAGCCTTAAATGACACATGGTAGTGTCACATGCATTTGTGAATATATCACAAAGTTTAGGACTTTTTCACATATATTTTCACCTTTGAAAAATATTATAATAATTCAATCCAATGGGATTTTTCCACTTATCACCCAGTCACATCATTCTAGATTATGAAGAAGTTTCAAAGTTCACGAGTCGTAACTCAATCAAAACATGTCACACAACATCCAGTCATGGCCTTCTGAGGCTTTTATTATTTTATAAGTATTAAAAAAATAATATCCTATAAAATCATACCACTTGGTACTCAGTCATTCCCCATAGTCAAGATGTAATATTTCAATTTCATAATATAAAGATTGCACGACAAGATGACACTTTCTAATATGTCGCTTAATCTTAGGTAGCTAGATGTGACATAGAAGCCATGTGACATTTACAAGTAATGGGTTAAAGACATGTGGACCCATATCTCATGGCAAGAATATGATCAAAGTATGCCATGAAACTAATGACTATGTGATCAAATTAAAATGTGATACTTGGAAAAGTGGCATGACATTTGGGTCTATTAAAAAATTTACATAACAAATCCACGTGACAACATGATCCAATAATAATGTGCCATGTAGAAAACCAAAAAAAATTCTGAGGCCACATCAGTCTAAGGATGAAAGGGGTTGATTCATGTGACAATTGAAGATGAGCAATCAAATGGAAGGGTGACATGTGGCATGGTGTCAAAATGGATGGGTCTACCAAGATTTTCATATAATAAAACCATGTGACAATGCGAGCCAATGAAATACTACCACTTGGAAAGCTAGTAGGGGTCCTAAGACCATATCGGTCAAAAATATAGTGGGTCAAGTTAGGCAACATTAAAAGGAGATGCAAGCCAATTTGAAGATGCCATGTGCCAAAATATTATTCCACCCACCCAAATATCCCAATATCTAATGTAAAAGATTGAAATGACCAAAGAAACACCAAGTTTCAAGCACATGTCAAGTATGACAATTTAAGGACACATTGTTTTCTATGAGCACTAGTTATTAGTTGAATTAAATGTTGTTGGAGGATCATTTTGACAATTATAAATCCAAGTCACCTCAAGAAAAATTCAAGCCTATGATGAGAAGACACATGGAAAAACTAAGAGTGATGAGTGATCAATTCCTAAAAGTGAATTTTTAAATCCATCAAAACAAAACCAAAGAGGCACCCAAGCTTTATGCCAAAGAAAAGAAAAGATAATTACCATTTATGTCTTGTATTTTTTAATTTAAAATTGTAAGAAAAATTTGGGGTTTAAAATTGGTTATCTCAAAGATTAGTATTCACCATTGCTATCTATTGATAATTCAAAAGTAATTTATATCATTTTATAATAAAATTCTACTCATTCATTCAACACCTAGGTAATATGTATGCTCATCAATAAAAAATTAGAAGTCATGGCCAAAGAAGGAGTTTTTATAGCCACCAAGATAGAACAAGTCCCATTCCTATATTCCTATGGAACAAACATAATCTTTTGAGACACTAGATTCAATGCAATTACATTAGTCATACATTACAAACACTACAATGACTTATTCTACCATGTGAAGAGGATGGTAGACCAAGATAATGATGATGAAGAATCTCCCAATGTTGTAGACGAAAGGTCTAACATTTAGGTGCTTAAATCTACAAAATTTCACAAAGTTGCGTCCAATCTAGAGGTGATCCCCTATGTAGACTTATTCCACCAAATTTTTTTCACTCCAAGTGTGTGGATGGCATGATCAAATCTATCAACTTTGGCAATGATATCACTTATATAGCTAGTTTATCCTTTTAATCCTATTACGACTTACCTAAACCTAAAATCATGTACAATCAAGACACTGTGACCCAATGGCTTGATTCACACAATATCAAATAAGTTTTGAGAAGTTGGTCATAGAACCCATGGAAGTTCATCTACAAGTCTAAAATAAAATAGATTCCCATCACTCAATTCAAAAAATGGGTGAGAATGGGGATAGCCATCTTGAACAGGTTCCATGCAGATTAAAACACTCGCCATGTGGATGAGATATGGGTTCCACTATTTTATATGATTATGGATGACCCTATGACCCCTCCCCTAGAGGAGATCATCTCTTGTAATTTGGCTCCTAAAATTAACAAGACCATGGCCAACCAAGGAAATCATTTCTATATGATGTCGTAATTAGTTTATGCCATCTGGGACACTCTCAAGTTCCCCCAATTTACCAATTAGGACCCAAACATGAGATGGACCATCTCTCATCTTCAAATAGTTTAGAATATACAAATATAGGCAAGAGATGTGGCCTATTATTAAGTAGTTCTATCTAATTGTATACATAGCCATCCATGAAATAACTATGCATAGGCTATCAATAGAGATCAGGGTAACCCTTAGCACATTGGGAGCCTATTGGTCCTACCTAGATTATAATGTAATTAGAGTTGAGGAAATCAACATATCCCTATTCATATTTCCCACCATAGTGCTAGACAAACTGGATGAGCAGGAGATTACCTTCAAAATCCACATAGAAGTAGATGGACTATGTAAAATTAAGAAAATAGGGTTGGTCCACACCCAGTTTGACAACATAAACTAATTTAAAATTGAATATTGGCACTCAATCATAGCTACTACCAAACATAAGTCCACTTTAAATTTGAAGAAAGATACTAATAGGGAATGAGACCCTATGCACTTAAAATTTGATCATTGCATCAGGCATAGGGTAAATCTCAGTATCACATATCATCACGAGCCTAAAGATGGAGACCAATTATAATTAAATGCATTTGATAACATAGAAGTTAGGTAGAGACTAAAGGCTATTGGGATCAAGTAGTTGAAAGGAAGACTAGATGGTGCTAGGTTTTTAAGGTATTCGAGCAACAGGATAATAAATAAGGAATATTGGCATATCCTATCCATACTCCTAATGTTGAATAAGAATGGCCAACTGAACTATAATTTAGTTTTATAATAATTTAAGCATCATCTCCTAATTTTTAGAAATGAGGGACAGGTACTGGGAAACAAATTAGGTAGGATTCCACCTCAAGGGTCCCATCTGGAAGTATGTCCTAGGTAAAAAGTGCTACTATAATACAAGTTGAACCTTCAATAGGAACAATAATAACTCATACTTTGATAACTTCAATGTCATCATCACCTCCCCTTCCTCTTACTGGAGAAGGACCAAATGATGCATGTCAGGAACATATTACCTTACCCCCTTTTTCTTCTATAAGTAGCCCCTGAGTGTATTTAAAACCCCTAACTTTAGGTTATGTCCACCCCTAACCTTAGAAGCCCCTAACCAAATATGTAATCAAGCTTGTAACCATATCATTTCCCACCATCACACCTTTCATCATATCATTCATTTCTAGGGTCTTGATGATGGTTGATTTGCCTCTAGTCAAGCCTAGGCCTATGCCTAGACCTGGTCCACAATTGCCCAAAAGAGAATTACTATCATCCTTCCATAATTTCCCCTATTTTCCACTAGTTCTTCAACTAGCACTTGTGTTTCTTCATCCCCTACTTCTTTGTTCATATTGGTCACAACCACTAATACCTCTTAGACATCTACTTTCCAAGGGCTGACTCTAACTCAACCATTACCTCCCTCATTAGATCCCCCAAGCAGCTGTTCAAATAAATCATGGATTAAGCAAACTCAAATAGTCACTCGAGAGAACCTAGACAGGGTCATAATGGAGCATCCTAAGGTTGTACTAAAATTAGACAATAAATCTAGCACAATGAAGAGGGTGACCAAGAGGAAGGTCACCCACCCTAACCAAACAATCTTATATGAATCATAAGAAACCTTATTTGAGATAACAAAGACAAAAAATGTTAGACAAGGATAATAAAAGAAATACGAGGACCCCCTCTCATCTCTCCAAGAAACTATGGATGTGGCTACCAAATTGGTTAAGGGAGTGAAACAACGAAAAAATAACTTGGAGTAGTAGAATAAGGCCACTTTATGAGAGAAAACCATAAGAAGAATGAAACATACCATGGAAGAAATGTTTGATATGTTGAATAACTTGGCTTAGTAGAAGGTAAATGGAGAAGAAATATATAATAAAGTCCTCAAGGTAGAACTTTCATATGGTGGATATGACAACAAGATAATCAACCTAATGAGGTTGATCAGAATGAATAATTTGAGGACCTAAACCTAATTCCATTGAAGGACTTGATCATTGCTCAGTCTTATGTAATTATCAAGAGAAATAATGTGAACCAATGGATTGAAGATATGAGGTCTCTAGGGAGATCCCTTATGCAATAAGGTTACAAATTTATCACCTTACTGAAGATTGATAAAATTATGCACCTAGATAATGAATATAACTCCATTATTAGCAGGGATGCCCTTAAGGCTCAAATATAGAACTTCATGATGAACTTCTAAAAGTAATCCATGTACATAGGAGTAACCTTTGGATAAGAGATAGTGGATTTGGAAGCCTATGTCAACCAAAAAATAGAAAAGGTTGAGTCCATCAACAAAGCTATGGGACCTCTCTTAAGCAAGCATGACGCAATGGCTAGGCTCATAGAGAAGTTGCTAAAGGAGCCTATTATTGATATGAGATTAATCAATAGTGACTATAATAAATTACCACACTTATGTAAAGGGTAAGTTTAGGCCCAAAAACAAAATTACACCTCATGAGCCACCACCTTATTAGCCCCTCCTAGAATGTCTTCTTCCTCAATCAGCACTAGCACTCCATCTTATTTTGTAGTAGGAGATTTATTATCAATAATAAAATGTGATCCCAGCCCATCTCCTTAGGAACAAAATAGCCACCTATTGAGTTCCTTATTAATATGAAACATGTCCCAAAGGCACTTGAATTGCATTATAAAATATTACCATATTCTGCATAGGGAATATTCTTTAACTTTAAGACATAAGAGACCCTATTTGTTGACAGGTGTCATGCTACCTATTTATTTTTGTATCCAACTAAGGCATTAAAATGGCCTATATATTGGGTTCTCCCCTTCATTGTAAACTAGAGACAAAATTTTGTGAATTAATTCAAAGAGAAAGTAAATTCCAACAATTAACTCATTGTTTATATTATTTTCATGCAATCTTGTTTCTTAGCCTTTGTTAATAATATATGATCTCATTTTATTTATTGGTAAAAATATGGTATTAGTGTTTCAAATTCATATTTTTGGTTTGTTATTTTAGTTAGGCTAACAAAGTCTATTATGTATGCTCTATTTTAATCCTACTCTGCTAGTGAATGTGTTTAAGGAAATTTACAATAGGTAGCATCTCAAAGCATCCTTTTTAGATATGTGCATTAATTTTACATTATAATCCTTAATTTACTTATGATATTTTAGGTCTAAGCACTAGGATTTCATATCTTTAATTTTATTTTCTTTATTATCAAAAGAAATCAAAGGAGATCTGTTGGTCTTTGTTGTTGCAAGGGAACATTCTTTGCTACCCAACCTTACTCCCTCATTATAATTTTTTTTAACATGAATCACTTTAGATTAATGTTCATTATGTATATCTATTTATTTTTTTAAGAGTTTGGGATTATATTGGAAAATACAAAATAATTTAAATCATAACAAATTTAGATAGATTATGTCACTACCATATTCTTGTTGTCCCTATAGCAGGGTCTGCTTACAGACTCGAAGGTGGTAACCACATTATCTCTCTAACAAAACCAAGTGAATCCCTAAGTTTTTATAGGACCATGTAATATAAGAAATATAATTATGTTGTTTGCATTACATCCTTGACATAGACATACATCAATAGTCTTAAAGGACCTGAGGATGAATCTGAATATTCTCAACCTACTATTTCTTGTCATGCACTTTTAGGTATCAGTACTCCTCTAAATATTAAGGTAGTAGGTTTCTTGAAGAAATAAAATTTGACCATATTTATTTAATCTGAGAGTACATACAAATTCATCAATAGTAAGTTGGCTATTCAATTAAACTATTTCATTTACCTAGCTCTCAAATTTCAAATCCTAATTACAAGTGGGGGTGTAGTTAATTGTTCTAGTAAATGCCATAGTATAAAGCTATGGGAGACTACCTATTATATTATCTTATGTTTTTTATTATCATGGATGGGGCTAACATTTTTTTTGGATTGTAATGGCTCATCACTTTATGCAAAATTGAGATGAATTTATAGTAACTATTCATGTTCATTCATTTAGAAGGAAGGGCATTTGAACTGTATGGTTTATTGGCTAAATCTACTTAATTTATTAATTTTCACCAAATTATGAAGATGATCGAAAAAGGTGCAAATTAATTATCGCGTGACTATTTTCCATAGAATTTAAACCAAACAAGGAGTCTACCCATATTAAATTACAACTGGTGGAGTCTACCCATTTTATTTTTACACCCACTTGACTCTTATGACCTCTTTTCCTTTTGGAAGGTCAAGTAACTCCCATGTTTGATTTCTCTCTATGTCAAAAAAATAATAATGTGTAGGTCTAGGTGGGCAGCAACCAATAAGACTAAGTAAAATAAAATACTAAGTTTACGGGGATAGTCCAGACCAAATAACAGTGTTGGAAATGCTCTAAATAAACATGAAAGAAGATATGAAATAGTGGAGTGTAGAGTTATAACAATAAAACACATAATTTCCATATATCAAATTCACCTAAAATACTATTACAACTTGTTTACAATGCATAAACTTGTACAACTATAGCTATTCAAAAGACTAACAATAAAAAAAATTTCATTTTCCATGCTTCATATTTTCCATGTCAGGCTTCATATTTCCACGTTGGGCTTCAAAATCTGATTTTCATCATCAAAATATTTAGCATCCAATTTTCCAATAGAAAACTTGTACAACTATAGTTTTTCACAAGGCTCATAATAGTAGAATTTTCATTTTCCATGCTTCAAATTTTATATGTCAGGCTTCAAATTTTCCATGTTGGGATTCAAAATCTGATTTTAATCAACAAAATTTTTAGCATCCAATTTTAAAATTGTAGAATCTCTAGCTCCACAATGATGTCATGATTGTTATCACAATTTCCTTAAAATTATTACTCTTTTGTAGGTGAAAAAATATACTTCCTGAAAAAGTAATTATTGAATATAAAACACAATCCCTCGAATGACTAAACTCATCATTAATCCCATGGATTAGAGGTACATTATAGACAAAATAACCCTACCATTATGGTGGGATGATCTTCAAGTGTATTTTTATATTGATCTCATAATAAGCTAGATTTAATTCAAGGTCGATTGCCACTTTATTTGATGTTTTGGCCTTTATAATTAGATAATAAAACTAATGTTGAAATGTGTCAAACTATCTGCAATCTATTTATATGTAAAAAAATAGGTAACATTGTCATTTATGAATGATGGCATTTTAGTCAAGAATAAACACATTATTATTTTGTAAAGCATATCGTCATTGACACCTTGGCACAATATGAATCATTATAATGTCACCATTTTAATCTCTATCACATTAATTTAACATGATCTTGATATTAGACATTGACATCTTAGCACAAGATTAATTTCTCAAATAACACCATATTAATCTCACATTAATTTAACATGCTCAGAGAGTACTTAAACAAATATTTATTTCTTATGATGTGACTACCAGGGAATTTTTCCACCAATGAGGCTACTCAAATAAGATTTTAACATCCAATGGGAACATAAACTATATTAATTATCCTAAAGTATTAATTTTTGTTAACATGTAAATGATGTCAAATAAATCTCACCATATCTAATTTAATCTCATGAATTAAACATATATATTTAATTACTAATCAACACTATAATTACTATGTATAAATTATCTGGTCCTTAATCTCACCATATCATAAGTTGAAAGAGCATTTAGACATCAATGGGTCCTTGTCAATTTTTAAGTTGGTCTTTTTGGTTGGTCTGGGTGATTATCTATAATTTTTCAAATTTGTAACTATTAAATAGATTAGTTATTAAGATTATTTAATTATAGTTATTAAAAAATGTCATCTTGGATCACCCTAACATTCGTCATTTGGGTCCCTATTAGTTTTCCACAAATAAGGAAATAAATAATAATCAATAGTAGTAAGCGCTAAACAACCCTAATCTCCACCATTTCATTATTTAAGCCCTTTCATAATAATAATAATCTAGGTAGACTATCTAAATCTTAGTGATTTCATAACATAAAGTGCTAAACAATGAATAAAAGGGCCAAATCACACATTTTAGATAGAGTAAAAATATATATTAAATGCTACTAAGATTAAAAACTTGAAAATAAGGAATTGCATAAATGACAGTAACAAATATGATAAACACTTTGGACACTCTACAACCTACTATGTTTCAATTTCTAAGCATCTATAGTGTACATTAATAAAAAACATGGAATATGTAGGAATAAGAATATATATGGTTAGACATGTTTGGTATTTTTTGTTCCTCTTAAAATGAGTTGAATTTTATGGACCCCATTTTGAAAATTAAATTTGAATTTCAAATTTGTTTGGGACTTCATCCTATTTCTGAATGAAAATGAACCTCAGGAGTAGTCAAGTCAAATTGAAGGAAAGTGATATATTTAATATCTTAAAATGATATTTATATATATTATATTAAAATATATAATATTTATTTAAAATATATATTATATAATGTAATATAATATTACAATATTATATATCATATAATATATTTTAATATTATTATTATATAATATATATGTTAATATAGTTTATAAATCACATTATAAGTATATATTATATATTTTAGTATAATATACTTCAATTTATAGATAAAATATATAATTTATATATAATATTAATCGATTTAATATATAAAAATATTATGATATTAATACACACACACGTGCATGCACATGCATGTGTGGACACATGTACACACACATGCATGCACATACAAACACATTTCATGACATATAATGTATGTATATTTGTATTGGTAAGAGGTGTTATGTAAATTGAAAGAGCGTAAATAATTAACACTTAAACCTAGTAATTCTAAACCCTTGACAATGTCAAAATAAGTTCCTCTAAGGTAATTATGGGCACAGATTGATCGAGATCTAAATAACCATGCAATTATTTAATTTATGATGGCTTGCATTCTTCATGTAAAGAGATATCCTCTTAGTATGTACTCTCTATGTTAAAACTGTAACTCTCTTGATTTTGATCATGCCACATCTATATTCATTGGATAAGGAGCTCAATACTATATGGTCACATTTTGTCTTGGTGATTAAAATAGAGAAACTTCTTTTGTTATAATGGCACTAAATAATTAAAAGTGACCAAGAGGAATTTTGGGTTTAGAAATTGGAAAAAACATTGAAGTGTACATATATGTTATAAAGATAACATGTATTCCATGTATGGCTACTATGCCTAATGATGATGTATTCTCAAGTATACAACCACCACTTATTTCTCCTAAAGATACTATTAATGTTACATCTTAAAAAAATGTGGATAAAACTCCACTTAATATTATGCAAGAGCCTATTTCTAAATCATTACCATTGGTTCCAAAGTTTTATGATGATAATTTTACTTCTATTTAAATATTTGAACTTCTATAATTTTCATTGTATGGTATTGTAGCAGATTATTGAACATTTTCTAATTTTTATGATCCCCTAGATGTGATCCAAAACCCATGGTAGGAGACCCATCAAGTGTAATTTTTTGGGACTTGTATAAGTCCTAAATCTTAAATTTTAATGAAAATCATCTTTTAGTAGAATGCATATGGCCCTTGTGGAAATCACATTATGCATTCTCATCAAAACATCCTCATGGAAGAGGTTTATTCATATCAACCTCTATACCTATGTAGGGAGAGATATGAGTTGACACTTGGCCAACATGTTAATAAGAAGCATCAAAGGCTTTGTGAAACTAGTAATTTTTTTGCATGGTACATTTTATAATATAGCTCAATGTGGCACTACCATGTTCATTATTTGATTGGTATCAATTTTTGGTTTATTTGGATTACATTTTAAGATGGTCTGATCTTAAATTTTATTTTATATGAGGCCAATGTAGTGGCCCCATACCTTAATATCTTTTTTAATGCAAGGAGTGTCATTTCTCGGTCATGCTCAGGGTCACCCTTCATGTTTCTTATAAGTAGGAAATTTTAGTGCCACAAATTGTTGTGGAAAGTGTTGAAATGATACCTCTAATACAAGAGGGTTATGTAAGACATATTGTGAATCAAACACATATTTATATGCTTTTTAGGTGTTATTATCAATGAGAGAATTTTTTCCCTCTAATGCTTTAACCATTTGTAATGAAAATTATGAAAAATCCCCACCTTGGTTCAAAGTATTCATTGAATTTGACATCAAGGGGGATGAATCTGTATTTACACTCAATGTACATTCAATATTTGATGTGATTAATCAACATGAAAGATGAATGTCCTCCGTATTGGTCCCTATCATATTTGATATTTGACCATGTTAGATGTCTATTATGTTATAAGTATTTAAATTAATTGATAAAGTCACAATTGTAAATTAAATAAAGGTGACTCATTATCATAGTTATTTGAATTGGTGAATTTTATCTCAAATGTATTCCAGGGGAGGTTAAAAATTAAGGAGTCAAATCCCTATTAGACAATTTAATCATGTAAATTAACAAATATAAATAATCTTATTTAATAAAAAAAATTATAATAAATAATAAAAATTTGTAATTATGTTTATATTTAAAAATGGTTTATTATGTATTTTTATTTATCATGTTTAAATCTTTACATATTTTTACTAAATAATTTATGGTTAAATGTTTTGATAGAGTGGTTAGTTTTTGCCTCCTCATAAAATGAAACATGTTTGAATGGAATGTTAATTTACTAAATTATTTATTCATATTAAAGTGGTGATAAATAGAAAAAGTAAATCCATACTAATAAAAATATTTAAACACTATCAAAATTCCATTGTAAATATTTTGATTATTTTCTAAAAGTTTAAATATCTCTGAATCTAGATAAGGTTCTATCATCAAACCATAGGAATAACAAGAATCCATCTACCAATTACAAAAATTAACCATGCCAATTTTTGTATACAAGACCACCTATAAATTAATTTTAATTATTTGGCATGTATGTTCAGAGTTGTTTATATATTCCACTTGAACTATAATCAAATGTTTAGAAACACATTTTATACTTAATATAATTTTGACTACTTAATGTGTCCCTGATATTTAATTGAACAACCACAAACCATTGACAGTGGTGGTTATCTAGGTTACATCCAAGAATTCTTGAAAGAGTAGCTCTCTAACTATGGCCTATAAATATGAGTTGTTTCATTTGACTAAGATTCAAAATAACAACAATTTTAGATGGTTGTGTAGCATTGACTAATTATTTTTTTATTAAACCTCATCCATATACAATTATAATATAATGAACTAATACATCACATAATATAATTATCATAATGTCACTCAATGGTGCATCCATCCAATTTCCATGACTCTCCATAAATGAGAATACAAAAAATTAACATACCTTTATGTATTTGAAGTATAACATCACTAGTTATATAAAATTATGATAGGAATCCATTAGTTGGGAATTGAAAATCTTATTGTAGCTGCTCAATACTACCACAAGAAAATATGGAAGACATATGTGACCCATAAAATTCATCCATAATCCAAGAAAGGCCAACCATATTCTATATGATTAGTGACAAAGTGAGATAAAAATATTGAATGATGTGATCGGATTCTTTTGATGACATGTGCCTTATGATCAAATAATTTGAGGCTATGATTATATCTATGTGCAAAGTTTCAATAAAATAATGAAATTCAAATAATAATATGTAAAAAATAATTAAAAAAATATCAAATGCATGTATGTATATAATTATTAAATGAATATAAAATGTGAAATCCATATTTACACTTAAACATAATTTACAAGTTAGACTCCCACCTCAGCAAGTTGTTGAAAAAATGAAATCACATTAGCAACTCCTATGTCTGATCCTACCCATATGTATGGAGGAGTCTCAAATGAGGTCAACAATGAAACAAACAAAATTACCTCTATATATATAAACATAAAGTAAGTATCTATTGTAATATATGAGTTACAAAATAGTTCACAATCTGGCTAGCAAAAAGATGGTATTATCTCCTATTACAACCTAAAAAGTTACATATATATTATTTTTAATTTATATGTAAACTAATAATTATATTATATACACTATTTATAATTTAACAGGTCAAATAATAAAAATATCATGTCAAATTTAAAAGATACTTAGAAAGGTGCAGATGATATTTCCAAACCAAATATATGTTTCAAAAAATCATCAATTAAAACAATACCATCTATCCAATTAGAAACACCACCATAATTGGTTTACACAAAATCCTTTTCCTCATCTAATTTAAGTTATAGTGCATACAACACCACATGATTTGCATTAGTGTGGTAGAGTATTAGTGTTAGTTGGACCATCTCGATGCCCACTCTCATAAGCATCAGCATGGGAAAATTGGTTTGTATGTTACATGAGGGTATCAATAAGTGCCTTAAGTGCATGTAAACTTTCAATATTTACAACATCCTTCAATGTAGAGGGGATTGTCTCAAGATAAAGTGATTATTTGATAAAGGCTCTCACAATTTGATTAGGCATAAGATATGTACCCAAACTATCCAGTTGAAAGCTTTTTTATTGGCCATAAAACTAATAATAAAATTAATAAAGAATTTCATTCAGGATATTAAACTTGAAATAAAATTTATTTAAAATATATGAAGGAACCTCATTCTTGTTAGAAGGTGGGACATCATAAACCATCCACCATTAGTCCCAAAAAAAATTTCTCATCAATTTATGGTGGCAATAGTGGATTAGGAAATGTTTGAATTATATTAGAAGTGGCACATTGGTTTTTGGATTAGTGAATAATGAACACTTTTTTTTTTTTAGATTTTTTATCTCTCAAACTAACCATTAACATTTTTTTATCATAATAAGAATTACATCTCTTTGTATAAGATTCCCACCTATTAATTTAACATGTTACTATATAATCAAATTCACCTATAGTAATGACTATAATGTATTTTATAATGAATTATGGTAGGGTTTGGCAGAATGAGGTTCCCTCATTAGCCTAGTTAATTCTTTAATCTCTTTTTTTTTTTTTTTTGTGTGTGTGTGTGTGTGTGTGTGTGTGTGTTTCTGATTACATGATGATTATTATGGAATTATAGGAGGGTTAAAAGGTTTTATGATTTTTTATATTCATCTTCACTGCCCACATTTTATTCTACATTTTAGTCAATGATACATAACCATTTGGAAATTGTTTCTATTTTGAGTCTTAGTCAAATGAAACAAATCTTATTTACAAGACATACTTATACATATACACTTTTAGGAATTTTTGAATGAAACTAAGTTGCTCAAGAAAATAAAATAATATATTATTTATGCTCAGAAATGAGTGAACAACAAAGAAAGAAAATAGATTTATCTAATATTGAAATTAGATGTTCATCCCATAATAAAATAGTGAATTAAGAATATGAAATAAATAGTTTATAACATCTATAAGAAAAAAATTGTAGCTAACTACAAGTGTATGAATACATGCATCTTACTATGCGTTACCAAAAACTACTAATAAGGTCGTGGTATACATGAGTCAAAAAATAACTAGTCTTGTCCACATAAATTGATGAACCATTCTAAAACTCACATTACAACTTCATCTGCAAAAAAATCTACCAAAAAACACATCTCACAGTCAGACTTCAAAATTGAAGTTAGTAAGCAATCATTTTGGTCTTAAACTAGAAAACTTCCAAATTCCTTTGTTTCCAAATGAACCAAAATATTTGAGTGGATAAATAAACTCATTGTTAGTAACTATAATAAATATTCATTGGAACTAAATAAATTTTAGCTTAATTTTAATTGGTTCAATAAAATAATTTTGCATGAATAGCTTGAATTATAGCTCCAAATACCTCATGGTTAACTTAAATATGATTGTTATTTTGTAAAGTAGAACATAGAGTAATTTGTATAATTTGTATGTAGTTTAATAATTCATAGACTATTTATAACCAAGATTGAAAGGATACAAAATTAATCAGTCGCATTACTTGAAATTTGATTATCCATCTACTTTACTACCCACTATCCAATGCAAAGTGTCATCTGCAACACCAAATTTAATGTTTCATCATATGTGATTTCAACTTCATAATACGTAATTATAACTTATAATTTAATGCCTACCAAACATTGATGTTTGATATATTTGGTCTTTAATGTATTATACCTCATATGTTGTGCACATGATGAAGTGCCAAAGAGTTTTAAATCATTATCTACTAGTACATTTTTTACCCCATCCCGCATATGAATTTTAAATGAATTAGAAACTCAACCAATTTTCATGTTATGTGGCATTATATAAAATGTTATAGGCATAAATATTCATTTAATTTTGTTAAAAAATTAATATTATTTCTATATAATTAACAATAAATAGATGTATTGAAATATATTATACTAAAATATATAGTTTATAATAGTGATTTACAACCTATATTAACATATATATTATATGATCTAATAATATTTATTCATATTAAAATATATTTTACAAAATATTTAAGTTATATATAATATTAATATATAAAAATACTATCATTTATATTATTTACTAATATTTATATAATAACTAATATTGTGTGTGTGTGTGTGTGTGTGTGTGTGTGTGTGTGTGTGTGTGTGTGTGTGTGTGTGTGTGTGTGTGTGTGTGTGTGTGTGTGTGTGTGTGTGTGTGTGTGTGTGTTGGTAAGAAGGGTTATGTGAATTGAAAGAATGTAAATCAATAGTTAAACATAATAGTTACTCCAAACCCATGACAATGTTAAAATGAGTTCATCTAAAGGAATTATGCATGCAAACCTATCAGGATGTGAATCATCATGAAATTATTTATTCTATGATGGCTTTCATTCTTTGTATGCATAGATAGCCTCTTAACACAATCTCTATGTCAAATATATAACTCCCTTGGTTTCAATTAGGGGGCATCTATATTTACTAGATAAGGAGCTTAGTTGTGGGTTATCAGGTTTTGTCTTGGTGATTGTAATGGATAAATTACTTTTGTTACAATGGCACTACAAAAATTAGAAGTGACCAAGAAGATTTTCAGGTTTCGAAATATGATAAAAATTTGAAGTGGACATATATGTTTGAAATACACCATCTATTCCAATGTGTATGCATAATATTATACCACTACAATTTATTTCTCCTAAATGTTGGACATAGTCATTGATGTATGAAGGATTGTCATTGATGTCAAAGGCAACATGTGATTTATGCATTAATGACAAAAGGTGTTGAGTTGAAAAAACTTGGTATAGAGCCCCATGGATTTGTGTGTGTCCTTTGAATGACTATGAAAATACAAGAATAGTCATATGAATGGCTTTACTCACATGGTTATCTTGATAAATATGGATAAGTACACTAGTTGATATTAACAACATTTGCACATATGGTAGCATTTAAAGGAAATGATCACACTATGATAATTAGGTTTGTGCCTACTCTTTGTGGTCTAAGTTATAAGTCATAAGGATGAGTAGAGCAATTGTTACAAATGCATAAGTTTGTCCCTCAACTAAAATGCTACTAAGTTTCCATACCTAGTCAATTTTACACCATTGCATTTATTTGGGGAATTATTTTGGAAGAAGTGACTCGAGCAATTATTTCAGAAATAATGGTAAAGGAAATTATTTCAATTTTTTTTGAAGACTCTTTAGATAGAAAGCCCACAATAATTATTCTGAATCTTTAGAATTCTATTGGGAAAAGTGTTTCGATGAAATTATTTAAGTCTCTATTGGACAAATTATCTTGAATAAAAGTCCTAAAGGAAATGGGTCCTGAAAAAAAGTTACGAAGGGAGATTTGAAAAAATGCCAAAGGGTAAGTGACCCAAAAAAGTTTCTGAAGGGTACATTTACACAAGCTCTGAAGGGTATGTGTTCTAATCAAAATTTATAAAGGAAGTTTTAAAAAAGTTTTGAAGAGTATGTTACAAAATTTCCAAAGGGACACTTTTAATTATTCTAAAGGATAGTTCAAATGGAGTAGAGGACACTTTTAAAGTTTTTGAAATTTTTTATGAAAATCCCCAAAGGGACATGCTAAATGTTCTAAAGGAAAATTAGAAATTTTATCATGGAAATTGTCTCAAAGCCCCTTAGACAAAAACCCTTTAACAATTTGTTTGAAGGATATGGTCTGAAGGGTATGTTACACAAACACAAGTCTTGAAGGTTAATCGCAGGAGATTTGAAGGGCACTTACCAAATCTTGAATGATATATTTAGATGGGTCAAGGACCATTACAAGTCTACAAAGGATAACTTAGAAGAAGTGTAGGGCACTTGCACAAGTGCTAAAGGATCAAAGCAAGATAAAGGTTGAGAAAGTCTAAAGAGATTGAAGGAGTGAAAGAAATACATAATCACCAAAAGAAAATGAGATGAAGTCAACATACCAAAGGATAACAATCAAGACATGATAAAAATCATGTATCTTCTAAAATAAGATAACATGTGAAATCTTGATATGAAAGATCCAACGAAGCAAAGTGGAGTTAGTGAAGCAAAGTGACCTATAGTTAATGACACAATAGAAAGATAAAGATCAAGAATATTTGAGATAATCGAAAGGTGCAAAAGTGACCCAATTATATAGGATATAACGAGATGTAAAAAGGAGCTCGATGATTAATGAAAGAGTGAGATAAAATTCATGTTATTTTAGAGATCCAATCACTTGTGGGATCTTGGATAAAAATATCGACATATGCATTTCAAAATTTGAACTAATGCATACAAAAGATTTTATGTTTCAAGATAGACTATGAATGGTGCCAAAGACAAGATGAATGATACTCATTTAAAGACATGACCAGATAAATGGTTATCTCAATGTGTTGACACAGGAACCAAGATTGATCAATTCAACTGATCAATCTACAAATAGAAGATATGCACATTTAATATTTGGCAAAAATAGTTTCCATAGTTAATAAGAAAGAGTGATGAGTTCCCTTGTAATGAGATGCAGAAAGCGTACATGTCAAGTCATATTTATGACTTGAATCCAGTAGTTGACATAGATAGAAAAGAGTCCTAAAAATTACAATGTGAAGCATGAACTGAGACATGAGAAATCAATAGGTCAATTCATAATGGAGAAAAGTCCTTAATGGAGAAAAATGAGTGTAGTCAATGTGTGAACACATTGAAGACATGAAACCCTAGATTCAATATCCATTTATATGATATCTAGAACATTGCCATATGTTGTCATAATTTTCAAAGGTGTTACAAGAGTGACTCAAAGTGTGTCGATTAGAGATGCATGTAGACATAGAGTAAATGTTAAAGGGATAGAGAAGATGAAGAGAGTATAAATAGTAAGATAAAGTGTGTCAAATAGATATACATATAGACACAAAGTACGATAGAGGTAGAGTTGAATAGAGGCACTTAAAGATAAGTTGCATAGTATGAATAGTTATAAACAAGAATTGTAACAAAGAAATAGGGTTTGATTCTTTTGTATTCTGAATTTGTAGCCTCATAATTCTAATCGGTTGATGCCATCAGATAGACTAAGTTGGTGCTCAGATAGGGAATCAGTGCTTCCTTAGAGTGAATGCTCTTGAATATAACTAGTGTGGTTTTGCCAATGAGGAATTTAACTATGAGGCTAGATTAGAATAGTAAATTCTAGCAATTATTCTCATTGTAGTTTTTACCTTTGGGTTTTCCACATATAAATCTGGTGTAATGTGTTTTTGTGTGTTTGAATGACCTTTGCATCTATTATTTAATATGCATATGTATTTGTATCTTCTCTAAAAGGTTTACTAAACTAGTTCTAGTTGATCTACTGATTCACCCCCTCTTAGTAGATAGTTATGTTAAAAAATTAGTATCAAACCCAAGGGTTCCTAGAAAGAATCTTAATCAACTCATGTATATCCTAGAATAGTGAACATAATGGCTAGTTAATAAGGATCCTCCTCAAACAAAGCACCTCTCTTTGATGGATCCAACTATGCTTTTTAGAATATATGAATGGAAACATATTTATCTTAGTTAGGGTTTGATGTATGGATGTCTATGATAAATGGATATATATAACTCCTACTATACCTCTTATTAATTAGGGTACCAAGAAGGCATATGAGAATAATTCCAAGGCAAAAAATGTTTTTCTTTATGGACTGTCAAACTTAGAGTTCTTCAAAGTTATGCACTGTCAGAGTGAAAAATACATCTAGAACAATTTAAAGAGCATCTATGAAGGAGATGACAAGGTGAAACAAGATAAGTTACAAACATCAAAGGGCGATTTGAGATTCTTAAGATGAATGAAGAGGAAAATATTTCCGACTACCTCCTAAGGGTAGATGAAATAGTGAATACAATTAGAGGTCCTGGTGAAAAAATGGAAGAGTCAACCATAGTCAATAATATCTTAAGATCATTTACATCAATATATGATTCAAAAAAAAAATTAATAGAGGAAGTAAGATATTTGGACAAACTCACTATTGATGAGTTTCATGGAACATTCACAGCCTATGAGATGAGAATGGGAGATACTGACACTTTTAAAAGATAAGCTACATTCAAAGTAGAAAAGTAGGTAAAATAAGAAACATCTACATATGAATCTAAAGATACTGATGGAGAAGAAGATAACTTTGTCAGAAAACTAAAGAGAGGATCAGGAAAATATAAAGGCAAGCTACCATTCAAATGCTTTAACTGTGGTAAAGTAAGACACTTTGCTACCAAATGTCCTTATAATAAAAAGGACAATTCTAAGCAAGTAGAGAGTATAATAAATGTAAAACCCCACAATATAAAAAGGAATAAATTATTCAAGAGTAATAAAGGGTTATACATAAAAGAAGATAGTGACACAGTGAAAGATAGTGATGGTGATAGCTTCGATGATGATCATGAGTATGATTTTGTAGCTAAGGGAAATGAATTATTGTTAATGACAAAAGAATCCACTTCCATAAATCAAGAAAAATATGAAGATGATGATTGGGATGAAGAAGAGGAAGGTGAAATTGATCTAGAAGGTGAACTTGTTTGTGCTCTAGAAGAGATTGAGAAACTAAGAAAAGAGAACTCAAAATAGAAGACACTTGGGCAAAAGGAACTTGAAAATTTTGATCAAATGATAGTGACCCTAAAAACTCAATTTGGGGATGCTAAAATAATGTGAGAAGTAGTCAAGATGAATCTACAATCCAAATCTGAAGAATGCATGAAACTTGAAGCATAAATATTAGCCTTAAGGAAAGAACTTGAGCAGGCAAAAGGCCAATTAGATAAAATTCTAAAGTTGATAAAAGGATCAAACATGCTTAGTGAACTAATCATTTCTCAAAATCCCTCAAATGAAAAATTAGGTCTTGGATATGAGAAAATAATAGGTTCCTTAACTAGTATGTCAACAAACCTATATGATAATTTCAAGATAGGAGGATAAGGAGAAGCAAGGAAAGAGAAGGTAAGCAAGGACACTTAGAATGATCCAAACAAGTATAAGGTGAAGAAAATAAATTCTAAAAATAATCCTAAAATCAAAGATGTAGAAGGATATACTAAAGTGGCAAAATTGAAGAAATAAAAGCATATGAAAGTCCAATATACTACACCAAAAAATGTTATGACCAGGTATTATTCATCCTTTTATGGTTATTGGTACAACTGTAATCAGTTTGGTCATAGGGTTATTGAATGTAGAGTTGTACCTACAAGGAGAACTAATTTTTTAAGAAGAAACTCATTTGCTCCTCTGTTAGATTCAAGTACAATATGCTACAATTGTAATAATATTGGTCTAATAGCCAAGCACTGCAAGACTAACTTTGCAATGTCAAAAATAAATAATGTAAAGAAAGGCAAGTCTCATAATGAGAACAAAGGTTCACAAGTCATTAATAAATAAAATAAAAGGACATACAAGAGACCTAAGGAAATTTGAAAAGTGAAAAATCAATCCTTGATTGCTCAAACAAAACTCCACACCAAAGAGAAGAATTTATGGGTGATAAATAGTGGGTGCTCAAAGCATATGGTTGGTGACAAGATCAAGTTCAGCAAGTTGAGCAAGTGCAAGGAAGGAATCATCAATTTGGGAGACAATACAATAGTTAAAATCAAATGAAAAGGAACCTTGCACATAGATGGTAAGCTTCCTACACATGATGTCCTTTATGTTGAAGGATTGAAGCAAAATCAACTAAGTGTCAATCAAATGTGTGATAATGGATACAAGGTCATATTTGATGCTAAAGGATACAAGCTAAAGAGATCTATCAAAATAGTCACTGAATGGATAAGGACAAAGAGTAGTATCTACAATCTTATTGAGGCAAATGTAAATAGTTGCCTTATAGGAAAGGTTGATGAAAGCTATTTGTGGCATAAGAGAATGGGTCATGTCAATTTTGATAATTTATTCAAAGTGAATTCAAATAAATGTGTAAGACATATGCCCAAGATAAACAAATCCACTGATATTACATGAAGAGGATGTCAATTAGGCAATCAAAGAAGGGTCAAGTTTCAAACAAAAGAATATGCAACTACAAAGCCTCTAAAATTAGTTCATACTGATCTTTGTGGTCATACCAAGAAAAGAGGATCTAAAGGAGTTCATTACTTCATGTTTTTTATAGATGATTACTCAGGGATGACATGGGTAACTTTTTTGAAGGAAAAATCTCAATCCTTCAAGTGATTTAAGATCTTTAGAGCCATGGTTGAAAATGAAATGGGAAGAAAGATCAAGTGTTTGAGATCTGATAAAGGTGGAAAATTCACCTCCAATGAATTCATATAATATTTTAAAAATCATGGGATTAAAAGGCACTAATATATTATAATAAATCCATAGAAAATGGAGTTGTTGAGAGGAAGAATAAGATAGTTTAAGAGATGGCTAGAACAATGTGGAAAGAGGCCAAACTATCTGATGGATATTGGAGAGAAGAAATCCAAATAGTAGTGTACATCTTGAATAGAGTTCAACTAAGGGTGAAGAGTGATAAAATCCCATATGAACAATGGTATGGAAATATTGCATCTATTAAGTACTTCATAGTGTTTGGAAGCAAATGCTACATTAGAAGAAAGGAGGATAAACTAGGAAGTTTTGAGCCAAGATGTGATGAGGGAATCTTTCCTGGGTACTCCACTCATAACAAAGCCTATGTATGTCACAATAAGAGGCTACATAAAATAGTTGAGATCATCAATTTCAAGGTATAATTAGGATTTAAACATGTTAAACATGATGAGGAGATTATAATTGAAGAATTATAAGGAGTATGAAATGAAGAAGAAGATATTGAGGAGGAGGAAGAAAAGACTAAAAAGACAACCCAAAGGTCTGTTCAAAAGGAACATCCTAAGGAGTAGATAATTGACAATAAAAATGAAGGAGTTCAGACTAGGAGAAGAGATGCAATGAACAAAGAGCATGAAAGTTTTGTTCTATTTTCAAAAATTGAGCCTAAGAGCTTTTTTGAAGCCAACAAGGATGAAAATTGGTTAAAAGCAATGGAAGAAGAACTAAGCCAAATAGAAAAGAACAAAACTAGGGAATTAGTTCCTAGACCCTTAAACAAGAATGTGATAGGAAAAAAATGGGTTTAAAAAAGAAAACTCAATGAAGATGGAGCTGTTATAATAAACAAAGCAAGATTGGTGTGTAAGGGATATTCACAAGTAGAAGGTATAGACTTTGAAGAGACATTTGCTCTAGTGGCAAGACTGGAAGTTATAAAATTATTTTTAGCATTTTATGTTCATAATAAGTTCAAATTATATCAAATGGATGTAAAATAAACCTTCCTAAATGGAAATTTGAAAGAATAAGTCTACATTGAACAACCAAAAGGTTTTCAACTAGTAAATGAAGAATATTATGTGTGTAAACTAAAAAAGGCACTATATGGTCTAAAATAGGCATCTAGAGCATGGTATTCAAGATTAGATCAGTACATACAATAATAAGGTTTTAGAAAAGGATGTGTAGATAAAAATTTATAGTTTAGGTCAAAAGGTGAGCATATGGTGATTATTGTTGTCTATGTAGATGATATCATATTTGGAGGTAGCAATAGTGAAATGTGCAAAGAATTTGTTACATAAATTCAAAGTGAATTTGAAATGTCTATGCTAGGAGAACTCTCCTTATTTGTTGGTCTACAAATTTCACAATCCAATGAAGGGTTATTCATATCTCAAACCAAGTATGCAAAGGAGATGTTCAAGAAATTTGGAATGGAAGACAACAAACCAATTAGTACTCCCATGATAACTAGATGCAAGCTAAGCAAAGAAGATGAGTCCCCTGATGCAAATAATACCATGTATAGATCAATAATAGGTAGCTTTTTGTAATTAAATACATCAAGACTAGACATCATGCAAGTAGTATGCATGGTTGTAAGATTTCAAGCAGCTCCCAAGGAATCACATGTCAATACTATGAAAATAATCTTTAGATACATCAAGAGCACAATTGACTATGGACTGTGGTACCCTAAAAGTGAATATTTCACTTTGATTACATATGTAGATGTTGATTGAGTAGGAAGTGTGGATGACGGGAGAAGCACTAATGGTGGTGCATTTTTCCTTAGAAATAGACTTGTGTCATGACTGAGCAAAAATCAAGAGTTAGTTATGCTTTCTATAGCAGAAGTAGAGTATGTAGTAGTAGTAACATGTTGCACCCAAGTCTTGTGGATGAATCAGAATCTTAAATACATTAAGGTAGAATACCAAGTACCTATTTCTATCTTTTGTGATTGTTCAAGTTCCCTAAACATATCCAAAAATCTAGTGATGCATTCTATAACCAAGCATATATCCATCAAATATCATTTTTTGAGAGAGAAGGTTGAAAATCAAGAGGTCATAATGGAGTATGTGCCAACAAAGGATAAAATTTTAGATATATTCACCAAGCCTCTTTCGAAGGATAAATTTAAGTATCTAAGAGAAAATTTGGGAGTGGTAACTCCCACACCACATCACTAGATTCTAGTGATAGGGCATGAGTCCAGGAGGAGCACTATAGGAACATTATTAACTCTTGGATTAAGAGTAAAAGAAATTTGGTGAGAAAGTTACAGTCCTTTTGCCATTTGATGTCAAATAATGAGAAAAAGTTGTGTTGGCTCTAGATCATTATGCCTATCTATATAGAGATATGTAGATTATTGATTGGTCTTTCAGACCAATGCTATATAAATAATTCTTTGAATAATAATGGAGCCAAGGAAGCTATATTTGCATGTGCCCATGTAGAGTTTATGAAAATGTGCCATTTCCTAAGGGGGATTTCCTCACAAAGTGTTTTAGACTATCAATTCCAAGGATCAGAGCAACCAAGATGCCAAAAAAGGAGTAAATTGTTGACATATTAGGGTAGAGACTCTTTGTCATTAATACCAAAAGGGGAGAAAGCAGAATGAAGATAAAAAAAGTAGGGTCATTCTGATGATGTGTTTCCATCAATGACAAAGGGGGAGATTTTTAGACATAGTCATGGATGTATGATGAATTATCATTGATGTCAAAGGTAGCATGTGCTATTATGCATTAATGACAAAAGGTGTTGAGTTGAACAGACTTGTTACAGATCCCCATGGAGTTGTGTGTGTACTTTTAATGACTATGAAAATATAACAATAGTCATATGAATGCCTTTGATCACATGTTTATCTTGATAGATATGGCTATGTACATAGGTTGATGTTAAAAACATTTGCACGTATGGAAGCATCTAAAGGAAATGATCACACTATGATAATTAGGTTTGTGCCTACTCTTTTTGGTCTAAGTTATAAGTCATAAGGATGAGTAGAGTAAATGTTACAAATGCATAAGGTTGTCCCTTAGCTAAAATCATACTAAATTTACATACTTAGTCAAATTTTCACCTTTGAATTTGTCTAGGGAATTATTTTGGAAGAAGTGACTCAGGTAATTCTTTAAAAAATAATGGTAAAGGAAATTCTTTCAAAACAATGTTGAAGGCTCTTCGGATAGAAAGCCTATAACAATTATTCTAAAGCTTTGGAATTCTGTTGTGAAAAGTATTTCGGCAAAAAAATTTAAGTCTCTATTAGACAAATTTTTTTGAACAAAAGTCCTGAAGGAAATGGTTCCCAAGCAAAAGTTTCAAAGGGAGCTTTGTAAAAATGCTGAAGGGTAAGTGACCCAAACAAAGTTTCTAAAGGGTACATTTACACAAGTTCTGAAGGGTATTTATTCCAATCAAAAGTTTTGAAGGAAGCTTTACAAAAGTTCTGAAGGGTATGTTGCAAAATTTCCAAAGGGACCCTTGAAATTTTTTTGAAGGATAGTTTGAATGGAGTAGAGGACACTTGCAAAGTTTTTGAAAGGTTTTTTGAAAATCCCCAAAGGGTACATGCCAAAATTTCTAAAGGGCACTTAGACATTTTTTTAGGGAAATTATCTCAAAGCCCCTTAGACAAAAATATCACAATAATTTGTCTGAAGGATATGCTCTAAAGGGTATGTGACATAAACACAAGTCTTAAAGGTTAATTGTTAGAGATTTAAAGGGCACTTACCAAGTCATGAAGGATATATTTAGATGTGTCAAGGACCATTATAATTCTCCAAAAGATAATTCAGAAGAAGTGTAGGTAACTTGTACAAGTGCCAAAGGATCAATGCAAGATAAAGGTTGAGCAAGTTTGAAGAGATCAAAGGAGCAAAAGCAATACATAGTCATCAAAATAAAAAGAGATGAAGTCAACATATTGAAGGATAATGATTAAGATGTGATAAAAATCATGTATCTTCTGAAATCAAATGACACACAAAAGCTTGATATAAAGATCCAATGAAGTGAAGTGGAGTCAGTATATAAAAGTGACCTATAGTTAATGACACAATAGAGACCTAAATATTGAGCATATCTGAGATAATTGAAAGGAGAAAAAGTGACCCCATTATTTAGGAGATAAAGATATGCAAAAGAGCTTGATGGTTAATGAAAGAGTGAGATAAAATGCATGCTATTTTGGATATCCAATGACTTGTGGGATCTTGGATAAATAGATTGATGGATGTGTATCAAAAGTTGAAATAATGCATATAAAATATTTGAAATTGCAAGATAGACTTTGAATGGCACTAAAGATAATATCAATGATACTCATTTAAATACATGACCAGATAAATGGTTATCTTGATGTGTTGACACAAGAAACAAGATTGATCAATTCAACTGATTAGTCAGTGAATATAAGATATACCTATTTAAGATTTGGAAAAAATGTTTGTCATAGTTAATAATAAAAAGAAACAAGTTCCCTTGAATGAGATGTAAAAATTGTACATTTCAAGTCACATTTATGACTTGAATCTAGAAATTGCCATAGATATAAATAAGACCTAAACATTATAGTGTGAAACATGAAATGAGATGTGGGAAATCGATAGGTCAAGTCATAATGGAGAAAATTCCTTAATGGAGAAACATGAGTGTAGTCAAAGTGTGAAAACATTGAAGACATGAAACTCTATATTCATTATCCATATATATGACATCTAGAACATTATCATATACTATTATCACAATTTCTAAAGGTATTACAAGAGTGACTCAAAGTTTGTCGATTAGAGATGCATGCAGGCATAGAGTAAAATTTAGAGGGACAAAAAGATGAAGAGAGTGTAGAGAGAAAGATAAAGTGTGTCAAATAGATATACATACAAACACAAAGTAAGATAGAGGCAGAGTTGAAGAGAGGCACTTAGAGATAAGGTGCATAGTATGAGCAGTTACAAACAAGACTTGTAACAAAGAAATAGAGTTTGATTCTTTTGTATTTTGATGTTGTAGCTTCATAACTCTTATTGGTTAGTGCCATTAGATAGAATGAGTTGGTGATCAGATAGGGAGTGGGTGGTTCTTTAGAGTGGGTGATCTTGAATGTAACTAGTGTGCTTTTGCCAGTGAGGTGTTTATCTGTGAGGCTGGATTAGAACAATAGATTCTAGTAGCTATCTCAACATGGTTTTTTCCTTTGGTTTTTCCATGTATAAATTTGGTGTAATGTGTTTTTGTGTGTGTGAATGATCTCTACATCTATTCTTTAATATGCATATGCATTTGTATCTTCTCTAAAAGGTTTAATGAACTAGTTTTAGTTGATCTATTGATTCACCCCCATCTTAGTAGATAGTTGTGTTTAACACTAAATATATTATTAATAATGTTACATCTTCAAAAAATGTGGTTAAAACTTAATTTATTATGAAATAGCCTATTGTTTCTAAATGATTGCCATTTTACTTCAATTTCCATATTTGAGCTTCCATAATTTTCATTATATGGTCTTGAAATGATTATTGAACATTTTTTAATTCTGATGATCCATTGAATATGATCCAAAACCTATGGTATGAGACGCATCAACTGTAATTTGTTGTGACAATTTTGATACTATTTTATTGGAATGAAATTCCCCAAATTACAAATCTACATTTAGATACAATCTATAAATAGAAAGTATATATATAATAAGTGTTTTGAGATAGCTGAAAATGACATTGATCATCTTGGGATGTATTAGTTAACTATCAAAATACCTTGAAAATATTCTCAAGGAATATAATTAAATATTATGTCTCATGTGTAATTTTTATAATATTGATAAATGAAGTTTTTGTGGTTCTCGTATTGAAACATTTTTTTTAGAGAAGTAAATTTGCTTGGATTAATTTCTTGTTTAAATTTAATTGAATTTACAAGGATGTGATTTGGCCACATATTTTCAACCCCATTATTGAGATTCAAAGTTGAATTACTTATTTATTTCTTCAAATGCTTAACCCAGACTCTGTATTGAGATATCAAAACCTATTTTCATGATTGAAAAGTTAATTTTTATAGATTGCTATGGTGTAGACTAATTATGCCCTCACATAACCATAATTTAGATAAGCACACAAAATATTTTCCTAAGAGGTATTGGAATTACTAGGTACAATTTTGTGTCACTTATTTCAATTACCATTTTGTGGTTGAATTCATCTCCAAATATTAGTTTGTAAATTTAGAAAAGGTGAATCCCCCTCGCAGGCATTTGAATTGGTGAATTAAATTATCTTAAAGGTATTCTAGGGGCTGAAAATTAAGGAGTCAAATCCCTATTAGACAATTTTCTTATGTTACATCTTCAAAAAATGTGGATGAAACTCTACTTATTATGCAAGAGCTTATTATTTTTAAATCATTACCATCAATTCCAAAGTTCCATGATGATAATTTTTCTTCTATTTACAATTTGAACTTCTATAATTTTCATTGTATGTCTTGTAGCAGATTATTGAACATTTTCTAATTCTGATGATCCCTTGGATGTGATCCAAAACCCATGGTAGAAGACCCATCAAGTGTAATTTATTGGGACTTGTATAAGTATTGAATCTTATATCTCAAGGAAAAGCATTTATTATTAGAATGCCTATGGCCCTGATGGAAATCATAATATGCATTCTCATTAAAATATCCCCATGGAAGAGGTTTACTCATATCAACCTCTATAGGTGTATAGAGAGATATGAGTTGACACTCAACCATATTCATAATAAGAAGCACTAGAGGATTTATGAATCTAGTAAATATTTTCAAGGTTTATTTTGTAATATAGCTCATTGTGGCACTGACATGTTCACTATTTGATTGGTATCACATTTTCATTCATTTGTATTGACTTTTTAAGAATTATTGAACTTAAATTTTCATGTATTAGATGTGGCCAATGTAGTGGCCCCAAATTTTAGCTTGTTTAATGCAAGGATTTTCATTTCAAAATCATGTTCAAGGTCACTGAGTTGTTTCTCATAAGTAGGAAATTTCAATGCCATAAAGTATGGTGGTAAGGGATGAAATGATACCTCTAATGTAAGAGGGTTATGTAAGACATATTGTGAATTAGGCACATAATTTGGATTCCTTTTAGTTTTTCTTCTCAATGAGAGATTTTTTTTCCTTCAATGCTTTAATCATTTGTAATGAGGATTGTGAAAAAAACCCACCTTGGTTCCTTTACCTTGATTTACAAGATTTTTTCTCAAATAAAAATCTATATATAAAGTCATATATAAAAGGAAATTCTATAAAATATTATATGGAAATCTATTTATAGACATACTATATAAATAGGAAGTGTTCTTGTGATAGATGGAAATGATCTTGATCATCATAGAATGGACCAATCAGTCATTAGAGTGCCTTAGAAATTCTTTTCAAATGAGTTTGTAGCTGAAAATGGAATTGATCATCTTGGGATGTACTAGTTAATCATCAAAATGCCCTTGAAAATCTTCCCAAATTAGTTTTTTGTTATTTTATTGGAATGAAATTACCTAAATTATACAAATCTACATGTAGATACAATATATAAATGGAAAGTGTATATATATATATACTTTCCATTTATATATTGTATCTACATGTTATATATATATATATATATATATATATATATATATAAAGTGTTCTGAGATAGATGAAAATGGCATTGATCATCTTGGGATGTACCAGTTAATTATCAAAATTCCCTTGAAAATATTCCCAAGAGATATAATTAAATATTGTGTTTCATCAGTACTATAATTTCTATAATCTGGATAAATGAAGTTTTTATGATTCTTGTATTGAAATATTTTCTCAAGAGGAGTAAAGTTACTTGGCTTAGTTTCCTATATAAATTTAATTGATTTTACATGGATGTGATTTGGCCATGTATTTTTGACCCCAATATTGGGCTTCAAAGTTGAAGTACATGTTTGTTGGCCAAAATGTCTAACCCTAACTTTGTATTGAGATATCAAACCTTGTTGTCATGATGAAAAGTTAATGTTTATAGACTAGTATTGTGCAGATTGATTGTGCCCTCATATAATCATAATTTAGATAACACCATAAAATACTTTCCTAAGAGGTCTTTGAGTTACTGGGTATGATTTTGTGTCACTTATTTTAATTACTATTTTGGGATCGAATTCATCTTTGAATATTAGTTTGTAAAGTCAAGAAAGGTGACTTGCATTCATAGGTATTTGAATTAGTTAATTAAATTATCTCAAAGGTTTTCTATGGGGCCTAAAAATTAAGGATTCAAATCCGTATTTAACAATTTAACCATGTAATTTAATTAACAAATATAAATAAACATTTTTAATAAGAATAATTACAATAAACAATAAAAATTTGAAAATATTTTTATATTAAAAAACTATCTAGGTTTATTATTTATTTTTATTTATGTTTAAATATTTGAATATTTTTAGTAAATAATGTATGTTTAAATATATAAATAATTTTATAAACTTTTAAATTATTATAGAATTGAAAATTCTTGCATGTTTCGGGGTTAATTCTATCTTTTTCTCTCAAATTATTTTCTATTTTCATTTTTTCTCTCCCTTAAGAAGGTCAAAAAAAATTATTTTATTGATTATTAGGTTAAATTTGGCATTAATGGTGGAAGTGTTGAACCCATTTTTCATTGCCATTTCTACTAGTTCTTCTTGTCAAGTATTTAATCTATTTAATGCATTATTTTACTATATTTGAAATGTGTGATTTTTTTCGCTTCACATGGCCCTTTTATTCATTGTTTACTACTTTAAGTTATGAAATCACTGAGATTCGGATAGACCTAGATTTTTGTTATGAAATGGTAGAGATTAGGATTGTTTAGCACTTATATTCAATAGGGACCCAAATGGTGAATGTGAGGGGAATGCAGACATTTTTCATTAACTGTAAGAAAATAATCATAATAAACAAGTGTCATGATGCATGAGATTTTCAATAGATTCACCCGATCTCTATCTCCTCACATCATTCATTTGTTGGCTCTGTTTAGAATACCATAATTTTTTTCCGTTTTAGACTGAGTTGAAATGTCATTTTTGGCATGTTCTAGGTTATTATTATTTGGGGTAGTTAACTTTTCCCTCATACCACGTTATAAACTTTAATTAATGAATTATTGAATGACACCTAGCATTATTATTTGTGGTGGTAAACATTTCTCTCATGCTTCTATATTCTTGTATAGAGGGGTCCCATGCATCATTACATATTTAAAAACTACTTATAAAATATCTACACCTTAAAAATAGGACCAGCTACTATTTAAGGATACATTTTTAAGGGGTGGGAAATAATAGGGTGTTAAGATTTGTATGGATGCTCCTTTTTTTTGGTTGCTAGCTATCATTTGCATCAAATCATGTTTTTTCAAACAAAATTTTTGTATTAAAATTCTCCTAATTTATCTCAACAACATATATCGCACAAAATTGAAAAAAAAAACATGAAACCACTAATAAGTAAAAAGACTCCATTAATTTCTCAACAACACCCCCTTAAAAATAATTGTCTATTCCCCAACATGGGACCCCACTCTAGTCCCTGATGACATGGATTTTGAGAATTTTAAATTGGTCATATCACATGCATGACCCTTTAGGATATCTACACCACTCATCGAATGTTTATGCAAATCACCCCTAACCCCTATGTTTACCATGTGATCAGACCCTTTATTTCCTTCCTTGTACACATGGGAAATAATGAATCCTTTGCATATGAGGAGAGTCTAAAATTAGTGAATCTTTAGATAACACCTAGCATCAGGATTTGTCCCTCGTGGCATGGATTTTGAGAATTATAAATTAGTCATATCACATGTGTGAGAGGGGTTTTTCATTTTATATACTAAGAATGACTCCTTTTGGGAGATCCACATCACTCATCCAATGTTTATGTGAATCATCCTTGAACCCTATGTTTACCATATGATTAGACCCTTTATTTCCTTCCATATGCACAAGGGAAATAACGGATATTTTGATTGTGAGGAGGAGATAGTGAATCCTTTGAATATAAATTAATTCAATTTTACTTACTAGAAATATTATGTGAATACCACCTTTATTTTTTAATTATAACCTATTGTAGGGTCAACATGAACTTAGTAGTAATAGGATCTATCTAAAATTTCATCATTGTTATGATGTAAATTGATTTGTATTTTTTCAATTTACTATCCAAACTCTAAACAAATAAGTGAGTGTTTATAGTGAGAATTAATCTAAAGTGATTCATGTAAAAAAAATAAAAAAGGGAAGTAAGGTATATAAAAAAAGAAGGTTTTCCTTGTAAAAAAAATGACTAACATATTTCCTTTAGTTCTTCCTAATAATAGTGCAAATAAAGCTAACAATCATGAGATCCTAGTGTTAGACTCAAAATATCATAAATACAGTGAGGATTCTATTGTAAATGTAATTCATATATCCAAAAAGTAGGCTTAAAAATAGTTGCCTATAGAAAATTTCTTTTAAGCACATTTATTTTTAGGCTATAAGGAAACATAGCATACATACATAGACTTTATTAGCATGATACAAAGCACAAACTAATATGATGCAGTGAAGACACTACTATTAGACTTAATCATTAGAAAAATGAACTTATTTGTGATTAAAAAATATTTAAAAAAAATAAAATATGAAAGTAATAAAAAAAAGAGCAAATTGTAGGAATTCTTCTCTCTATTTGCATTAATTTCACAAAAGTTATGTTCTGAGTACAATTGAAGTGGAAAACCCCTATATATAGGACTTTTTCATGCTTAAGATGGTTACATTGGTTGAAACAGAACTAAATACATGACATCTATCAGTGGACAAAGTCCCTCATGTCCTAAAAACTAAATAATATTACCTGTTCAAATAGGGGAATATTTTACAATATATTGAGTGGAATTAAAACACAACATTCATCAAAAGAAAACCTGACAAGTGGCTATCTCCCTCTTGAGATGCTAGTCTAGGATCCTATTGGTGTGGATGATGATAAAGCTCCCAATTTATAATGTAGGTACTAAAATACCTTAAGGCTTAATTTAGTCTTGATATAATGATTATGTGGCTACCATATTTATTCCAAAAGTAGACCCTATTTTAACGACAACATGATTTCAGTAGTGACACAATCTATCTTAAATTTCTTTGTATTGTTATGATGTAAAATTATTTATATATTTTTAAAATATATGCTTAAAATTTAAATGAAAAAGTGGATATTTAGAGTGAGCATTAATCTAAAGTTATTCATCTTTAAAAAGTTCAAAAGGAAAAATAGGGTAGAGCAGAAAAGAAAGTTTTTTTTGCAACAACAAAGACCAACAAATCTCCTTTTGTTCCTTATGAATATAGTGCCAATAAAAATAACATATATGGGATCTTAGTGATGGATTCATAATTTCATAAATGTAGTACAGATTGTAGGTTAGATATAATTCATATATCTAGAAAGTATGTTATAAAATAGCTACCTACAACAAATTGATATAAACACATTCGTTAGTAGAATAGAAGGAAAATAAAACATACATAATAGACTTTGTTATAATAGATAAAAACACAATATAATAAGATAAATTAGAAAAACTATTGTCATATTTAACCATTGAAAAAATGAAATCATTTTTTATTAGCAAAGTTTGAGAAACAAGAACATATGAAAGTAATGAAACATTGAGAAAATTACATAAATTCTTCTTTCTCTTTACATTACTTCCATAAAATTATGTTATAACGTAAAATAAATGGGGAGGGACCCTATATATAGGGATTCAAATGCCTAAGATGGTTACAATAGAACTGGATATATGACACATATCAGCGAACAAGGTCCTTAGTATCCTAAAACATAGAAAATATTCTCTACACACTTGGATTGAAGAAACATTTGGTGGACTAAGTCCACATAGGGGAGTACCTCTGGGTTAGATGTGGCCTTATGTAATCATGTAGACTTGAGTGTCATAATATCCAACCTATATTTTGCATCATTGAAGCCTTCCTCATCATCACTATCTCTATCTACAATCTTTTCCACATGGTAGAATATATATATATATATATATATATATATATATATATATATATATATATATATATATATATATATATATATATATGGTGTTTTTTATTTATTTATATATGGTTCTTATATATATATATATATATATATAAGTATTGTATATACATAAATAAAAAACATCGTTATATAAGGTTATTTATTTATATATATAAGATGTTAAATATGTTGATGTATATCTGTGTCAAGTATATAATATGAACAACTGGAAAATATTCCTGTAAAGGTCCTCTGAAAATAAAGGAAATAAAAGTAATAGTTTTTATATTATAATGATTAGAATCAGAATATCATAAATGTAGTGAGGATTCTAGGGTCAATATAATGCACATATATTAAAAGACTATTTTATAATGCTACCTACATTAAATTTTCTTAAACACATTCACTAGTAGAGTAGAAAGAAAATAGAGCATGCATAAAAGACTTTGTTAGCCTATCTAAAATAAAAAACTAACAAGATAAACTCAAAACACTAATTATAGATTAAAAACACTAAAAAAATGAGATTATATATCATTAACAAAGATTGAGAAACAAGAATGCTTGAAAATAATGAAAAGGCAACAAGTCAATTACAAGAATTTCCTCTCTCTTGGAATTAATCTTACAAAATTCTATCTCTAAATTACAATAAAGGGGGAGAAAATTGATATATAGGCCATTTAAATCCATCGGTTACAAAAGGAACGAGATAATATGACATCTATCAGTAGATAAGGTCTCCCATATCCTAAAGTTAGAGAATGTTCCTCTTTCAAAATAGGGTATTATTTTACAATATAATTAAAAGGACATAGGGACATGATTCATGTTCAAAAGGAGCCCAATAGATGGCTATTTTATTCTTGAAGAGATGGGCTAGGATCCCATTGGTGTAGTTGACAATCAAGCTCCTACTGTAGAAGAAAATGTAGTGCTAGTGCCAATTAAGGAATAATATGTTCCAAAAGGGGTTGGCAAGGTGGTGGCTCCTATGCTGGTAGTTTGTTTTTGGGCTTCAACTTACCCTTTCTAGGCCTTGAAGCATTTCCTATATTCACTATTTATCAATTTCAGATCGATGATAGGCTCCTTTAATATCTTGGTTATGATTCTGGCCATTACATCATTTTTACTTAGGAGAGGTCCTACGTCTTCATTAATGGCTAAAACCTTCTTGATCTTATGATTGGTAGAGGATGCCAAATCTACCATCTCTTGCCTAAAGGTCAACCTTCTAGTGATGGATTCTTTTTTGAAATTTCACCACAAAGTTCTCTAGTTAAGGCTTAAAGGCATCCTTATTGATAATGGAACCATCCTTGTTATCAAGGTGCATAATTTTAGCATCCTTCAGTATGGTGATGAATCTATCACCTTTTTATGTGAGAGATTGGCCTGTTGACCTTATTTCTTTGATTCACTAGTTTATGGATTTCCTTCTACCAATAACATAGGATTGAACAATGTTCAAGTCCTCTAAGGGAATTAGATTTAGGTCCCCAAATTTATTTATTCTTATTAATCTCACCAAGTTGATTATTTTACTATCCTATCTACCATATGCATCTTCTTCCTTGAGGACTCTATTATATATTTCATCTCCTTTTATCTTGTATTGAGCCAAGGTATTGAGCATGTCAAACATCTCTTCTACAGCCTGTTCTACTTTTATTATGGTCTGATTTGGTAAGGTGGCCTTGTGATGCTATTCCAAGTTAGTTTTTATTTCTTTCACTCCCTTAACCAATTCAAAAACCACATCCATAGTTGTTTGGAGAGCTGGGGGGGGGGGGTCCTCATGCTATTATTATTGGCCCTATCTGGCCTTTTTTGTCTTTATTAGCTCAAACAAGGTTTCCTATAACTCATAGATGATTGTCTGGTCTAGGTGGGTGACTTTCCTTTTGGTCACCCTCTTCATTTACACATCCTCTTTATCAAATTTCAATGTGACCTGGGGAATCCACTATGACAAAATCTAGGTTCCTCTTTGTAGCCAATTGCATATGCTTAATCTATGTCTTATCTAAAGAACCACTTGGGAGCTCTAATAATGGAGGTAATGTTTGAGCTAGATTAGCCTTTTAAAGGCATACATATAGGAGTAATAAGTGGTTGTGATCAATATAAATGTAGAGATAGGGAACAAAGAAGCACTAGTACTAGTTGAATAATTAATTGAGAATAGGGGACCTTATGGGATAATGATAGTGGATCTCTTCTCAATAAATTGTGGACTAGGTCTAGGTATAGGTCTAGGCATGATTAGGGGTAACTTATCCATTACCAAAAAATTTGAGGTGGATGATATGTTGAAGGGTGTGACAGTGGGCAATAACATGGTCACAAGCCTGATTATTATTATAGTGAGAGGCATGTAAGGTAGGAGGTTGACATGGATTAGAGTCAAGGGTTAAACAATTATGCTTAGGGGTTGATTATAGAGGAAAGAGGGAGGTAAGGAAATACATTATTGACCTATAATACTTGGCCTTTATTTAGTAGGAATAAGGGGAGGCATTGCCTAACTTGAAGTTATTAGTGTAGGAGTTATTATTGCCTCTACTGAAGTTGTTGCTTATGTAGAGGTAGGACCTTGTATTTGGGATAGGTTACTAAATGTCACCCCTAAGGTAGAATCTTGCTCAAATTTTCCCCTTCAACTAGCTCCTCCCTTATCTAAAGTGGGAGGAAATGAATGGAGTATTCTTTGACTGAGTTGTTAGTTTGTCAGGCCTTCTTCTCTAATACTAGCAATATGAGTTGGATATGTTGATGCTCCTTCTTGAGTATCTTATTGTTTAGACACTAGAAAAAACTTTGCATCATCTATTCTTCCTTTCACCTATGTGATATTTTAATCCCTTAGCCTCTTCTTGACTTATACATCATTAGCTACATTGAGTTATAAATGATCTCCCTCTTCAGGTTCATGATGGTATGTAATGTTAAGAGTTGTCTTGTGTTTGATGAGTGATTGAATTTCAAGTACGTACGGTCCCATTCCCTATCAGTGTCCTTTTATAGACTAAAGGTGGACCTATGTTTGGTAGTAACCATGATTGATTACTAATTTTTAATTTGAAATCAGTTGATGTTGGTTAATTGGGGATGGATTGATCATTTATTCTTGTTTTTTCATAGTCCATCTACTCTTGTGAGTAGTTGGAAGGAAATATCTTGCTTAGCCATCTTGTCTAGAATTATGATGGGAAAATTACATGGGGATATTTTGATCCCCTCAACTCTTATTATAGTAGATTCATGGTAGTAAAATTAGGCTCCTAATGTGCTAAGTGTTTCCATAATATCTTATGATAACCTAGGCATATTCCTTTCATGGGTGGCCATGTATATAATTAGGTTGAACTTATCAGCAATGGACCATATATCCAAATTATACTTGTAAATTATAACCTTCATGAAGACATGGGGAATATTCCATTTCAAGTTTGAATCACAATTGGTGAACTTCAAAGTGGTATGTATGGCATCAACCAAGTAAGACATCATATAGAAATTATTTCCTTGGTTTTCCATGGTCTTCTCGATTTGGGTAGCTAAATTATAGGAAATGATTTACCCAAAAGGGGGAGTGGTGGATTTGTCTATAATCATTGATAGGAGTGGAACCCTATTTTCATCCATGTGGCCAGTGTCTTCTACTCCATGTAACCTATTAATCATGACCATACCCATCCTTACCCCCTTCCTGAATTGGGTGATGGGTATCAGATTGATTTGGACTTGCAGATGAACTTCTTGGGTTTTATGCCCAACTTATTAAGACTTCTCTAATGTTATTTGAGTTGAGACATTGGGTTATGGTTTATTTATTATAAATAATTTTAGGCATGGGTAAATTATAGTAGGCATAGAAGGCTAACCTGGCTACAAAGTTGATATTATTACCCAAATTGATAGATTTGATCATGTTATCTATATACCAAGAATGGATGAATATTTGGACTAAAAACACATAAGGGAGTATCTCTGGGTTGGATGTAGATTTGTGAATTCTTGTAGACATGAGTGCTAAGATGTCAAACCTTTCTTTTGTAATAGTATCATATTCCTCATCATTACTATCTTGGTCGACCATCCCCTCCACATGGTATAATATGTCATTGTAGTGATTATCATCTAGGGATAATGCAATGGTGTTTAAATTTGTGTCTCAAAATATTGTGTTTCTCACATATGAAAAGAGAAATATGACTTGTTCTAGCTTGGCAATTATAGACATTTATGCTTTGGCCATGGCTTTTTAATTTTGATTGATGAGATCTTATATTGTCTTAATTCTAGATGAATGCACATAAGTCATATAGTAAATATCATAGATTTATTTGGATTTATTCAATAGATATCAATTGAAAGTGAATGTAAATCCTAGAGATTGCAAGATTTAAACTCTAGATTTTTTGGATTTTTAAACTACAAGATATGAGCCATAAGTCGTAAGTATGTTTTACTTAATTTGACTCAAATCTAGGGTGGGTCTTTATTTATATTCTATAGGATTCAAAAATCCACTTTTAGGAACTAGCCAATCATCACTCTTGGTTTGTCCATGCATATTTCCATCATAAACTTGACTTTTAACTTGAGGTGAGTTGGATTTATAACCACCAAAATGAGTCTTATTAGCATTCAATTAATATGAAAAACACACATTTGACACTTGAAATTACCATATGTACCTTAGCCTTTTATTTCAAGTATCAGGTTACCTGGGTGTGCTACACGATATTATACCAAGTGGCACCATTTGATTCACTCATACTTTGTTGAGTTGAGAAACTTACTTTGATCATGTATTACCATGAGGTAATGATTTCATGTGTCATCAACCTATTAGTCCTAGATGCTAGGTGGCTTCCAAGTAGCATCCATCTATTTAAGATTGGGTGATTGAATGACATGTATCACCTTATCATACACTTATAGTGTTGTCATGATGTGTTTGGATCACTTTATCATGGAACTTTCTTTGACTTAATATTTGGGTTGCTCTTCAATTTTGTTCTAACTGCCAAGAACATGAAAGATAGGGGTCCATGTGTCCTCAATCTATTGATTTAAACTATTAGGAACGTGTGAGATAGGGGTCCACATGTCCTCATCCTATTATTTCTAATTATTGGGTGGTTTCCATGTAGTATCCAATTATTCAAGATTTTAGTGACTAGCTACTAGGAGTCATTTTTCATGTGATCACAATATTGAGATATTGAATATTATACCCTGACTATGGGGGAGTGAAGGGCATGATTGAGTGCCAAGTGGCATGATGTGATTGGATCATTTTATCATGAGACTTTAGAAAGTAATTAGGGCCATATAAGGCTTTGATTGGGTGTCATGTGATGTGCTTTGGTTGGGTTATAACTACTTTCTATGCTAAAATACAATGATTGAATGACAAGTGGAACATTCCCATTGGGTCACTAAGTTTTGGACTTTGTAACTCTTCCTTGGACTTGAAATAATAGGAATAGGTGTCAAATGGCATAATGTGATAGGATCTCAAGGTCATGAGACATCAAAAAATAATAGAATCTTTAGAAGGTTGTAATCAGGTGCCAAGTGGCAAATTTTTATTAGGTTGCTAGGTCATGAGAATTTTTAAAGGATAAAATATGCATGACAAACCTCATACTTTATGTGGATGAGTCACATGTGCATGTGACACTACTGCATCTCAATTGAGGCTGAGTTGGTGTCAAGTTCCTTATAAAGGAAAAAGTGTGAAATTAATACCTTTATGGGTAACTTGAAGGTTTCTCCTAGGGGATAACTTGAAGATAAATGCACTCATGTGCCTATTTTAAAGTTATCTCCTAAGAGATACCTTGAAGGATAAATACACTCTTAGGAATGTTTGTAAGGTATCCCCTAGGAGATACATTGAAGGCAATTCAAGGGCTTTCAAAACATCACCCAATAGTGCCTTCTACATAAAGGAAAATTCCACTCATCCATGTGGAAGGTATTTATTACGAGATACCTTTAACATTACCTTTAACGTATGATAACACCCTTTGAAGTACATCTTAGGAGATTCCTTGAAGGTCCTTGTAATTCCTTTAAGTTACCCCTGAAGGTATTACAGGACCCTTCAACGAATCTCATACTAGATATCTTTAAGGGGATTTATATACATTCAAGGAGGACATTTAAGGTATCTCCTAGGAAACTTTATACAAAACACTCAATGTGTTGATAACTACCTTCTTTGATTGAAACACCTATTTACTCATTGAATCCTTTATAAACCTTAATAAGACTTGGCAAGTTCAACCTCAAGGTATCATCTCTGAGATTATTTCAAGGGTCTTCTAATACCTTCATGTATAACTTGAAGGTATATCCTAAGAGATGCCTTGAAGGAGAAATACACTCTTGTGCATGTTTAAAAGGAATATCCTAGGAGATACCTTTCAAGTATTAAAATGTCCTTTAAGTTATCACCCAGTAGTGCCTTCAAGGTCAAGGAAAATTCTAATCATGTGCATGTTGAAGGTCTCTCCTAAGATACTTTTAATGTTCCCTTCAATGTATGAAAATGCCATTTGAAGTATCTCATAGGAGATTCCTTTTAGGGGCCTTGTAATTCCTTGAAGGTATGACAATGCCCTTAAGTGTATCTCTTGTTCAATACAAAATGATACAATTAAGGATCTACCTTATTGAAATCTCTCTTGATGATCTTATAATGTCTACAATTTTGATGGGTTTCACATTAAATATTGTAATTAATACACCTTGAACCCTTGATAAGATCTACAAAAGGCCTTATAAACAATAATAAATGTATTGATAACTCCCTTCTTTAATTAAATCCTTTATATACAAAAAAATAATGGTGGGCAAGTTCTCTCTCAAGGGATTTACTAAGAGATTCCTTAAAGGGCCTTATAATACCTTAATGGGTGACTTGAAATTATCTCCTTCAAAAATTTTCATTCTGGGAAGTTTCCTTTGGGGAGATTTCATGTCAAGAATGGGAATGAGAATGGTTCATATGCCATATTGACTAGAGAGGCAGAAGAGATACATAGGTGCATTACAAAATCATCCTTGAATGTGATCGAGGATGCAGAAGATCGTAACGATAATACCCTCATAGTAGTTGGTATTACTGTTGAGGCCTAACCTAGGGTTGCATCCTTATGATAATGCATTAAAAATTTTCTAAATTTTTTTAGAATGCAATAAAATTGTTTAATTTCACATAATAGGGAAAATTGTTAAACTAATTAGAGGTGAAAAGTACATGTACGTAGGAGGAACTAAAATGTGTGCTCTTATGTTGATCATGTTAACATCAATGCACACTCTCCCAGTGATTTACATCCTCATGTGCACAATATAAGAGTCTTCATTCTATACCTATCTTGTTTTTTTACCTATTCATAAAAAAAATTAGTAAGCACATGGATTTGACCTGTGAAGAAGTACATGAAGGGGTTTCTAAGATAATAAGGTACATTTTTAAACCCTCACATCTCACTGATAATAATCATTCATCTACTGGTGGTGAGAAAAGTCTTGGAAAATTGTAGGGGTGGAGTGGAGTCTGATGTAGGGAATAAGTAAATCCCTTTTCTATTGGCCTTATATTTAAAGCCAAGCCAAATTAAACTAAGCCAAACCAAGACAAGCCATGGGCAACATATGCATGGTAAGTTTGGTTTTATTTGAGGTATTTATGGTGTGGTCAATTAAATGCCACTACATCACCCCCATCTTAGAGTTCATAACATTTGTACATTAGATACCTTAGTAAGACTAAAAAATAATTAAAAGACCCAAACCATTCTTAGTTCATGTGGTAGTTTGGGAAAATAGCATAGGCTTAATTCATTTGTAACTTTGTGGGAATTTAGTGTTGGCACAATGATAATGGGAAAGTGTTGATCATTAAACTCCTTGGAATGACTCTATAAGAAGGTTTCCATAATGGCTTGAGGATTTGTATTAGCATGTCATACTTAGAAGTCTCTAGTAATAGTCTTTCAGAGTAAATCCCAAAAACTTGTTTCAATGAATTTTTGCTTATTATTTAGGAAAAGGGCAAGAAGAAATTATGTATGGGTATGGTTGAAAAAACTTGGTTGATTGTGCACATGTTGAATCAAAAGATTGTGAAGATCTCCTCTTTAGTTTAGGAGGATGACCTGCATATAAGAAATCGCTCAAAGTAATTTATTTGTTATATAGATAGGTGGGTATATTTCTTAGTGATAGCTAGATCCCAAAAGTGAGAGCTTCCTTAGGGGCTATCAATCCACACATTTTAAAGTAATTAAGTTCATAAAACTAAAAAGAAATACTTGAATCAACAATAGGAATACTAAAATTGAACACAAGAATACTTGCTTAAGAAATAGACTATAAATGATTAAAATAGTGATTGAGCTAATTAATATTACTGCTAAGTGGTTAGGTATGATTCATAAAATTAGAAAGGGGTCTATGAACAAGTAGGAACACATAAAATAAAGTTTAGTTGAGGGTAGGTGGGTAAAATTAGATTCTTAGTTTTCACTACCATAGTGACCATTGGTGGTTGGGATGACTATCGGTAGTTAAGGTGATTGTTGGTAGTGAAGGTGATCATTAATAGTTGGATAGACCATCAGTGATTGAGAAAATTGTTGACGATTACTGTATGTGGATCTAGGTTGGTGAATTGATAATTAATGGGATCCAAAAGATAGATTCTAGGAGATGGGTAAGTTTTGGGATAATTATGAAATTTAAATAAAGTATATAAACAATTAGAAATAAGTACTTGTCATACTAGAAGTTGATTAGGTGATTGGTTGAGGTAGTTGGCCTATTGGTAGAATCTAGCTTGATTTTGACAAAGTAATAGTACCTGAAAACTTGATGGAGAGATGATATCAAGTTGGTTCTATGATGTGATTGTTGGATTATTGATGATGTTAATTGACATATAAAATAAACTATTAGATACACAATCTCTTGATAATTATTGAAAATAGATTTCAGCTCCCATCTCCTCTCTTCTTATAGGCACAAGCAAGAGGTTGAAGTGAAGGTTCAACTCGACTATCGAATTATAATTCATCCATGAAATGGCACAAAAATATTTAGAAAAATTATATTTAGAACAACAATGTAGGTATGTCTACATGCTTTTGGTTGAGGAGGTGCACCCTGATCATCAGTGGTCAAGGTGACTGTCGGTGCCCATCTTGGCCTTTAGTGGTCGAGGGTAGAGGTAAAAAGGTGGTAAAATATTAGGTTAAGTTAGTTGGGTAAACTTACTATGGGTTAGTTTTGGTTAGGGGTTAAAAGGTAAAATGGTCCCAAGGAAGTCCTAGGCAGTCCAGGTGTGTTTTTGACATTCAGAATCACAATGTGCAAATTTCAAAAGTCTACATTTTCCCCCTTTTTTATTGTGTGGCTTGGAATCAACAAGATGTAAAACAAAAATGAAGTATGCATCAAAGTTCTAATTTCCTCAAATGTAGGAGGAGTTATTCCCCCTCAAACTGAGAGTAAATGAGGTAAAATAAAATTGGGTACAAGTTTGACAAGGTGAGTGGATGATGGTAAAATAGATGAATCATAGGTTAGGCACTGAGGCACAAACAAGTGAAAAAAGTGCAACAAAAAGGTACAATAACTGAGATCATGCATAGACTAGATTTCTAATGTTGGAAAAAATTATAAGGGTTAGTGCTAAAAAGGAAAAGCGACAAGTGGACTATGTGATCGCATGTAGGCATGGCAATTCAGAACACTCATGAATGCAAGTCTCCTAAGTAAGGTTAGTGTTTTTGTGGATATCCAAGGCAAGAAGTGCTCTTGAGGAAAACACAAATAGGTCAAGTATTATGGCTATTTAAGGGAGGAAGTGATCTTAAAAAGACACAAGTAGGTCAGTATGCATGAGGTAACATAATTTCAAAAGGTGATCAACATGTCAATGTTGTCAATGTTGTCAAAGGACCATGTAAAAATCATCAAAATATATGTGCTAAAAGGGCCAAAATAGACCAACGATGAGATGATGAGGTAGGTAGGTTGGGTGGATATGGTTATTTTAAAAAAAGTGTCACCAAGGTGTATGTGATTGAAAGAAAATTTTAAAAGTGGTACCTTAACTGTCAGTAGTCAGAGGTTTCAAGGTCGACCATCATCAGTCACCTTGACCATCAAAGATCAAGAGGGAACCCTAAAAGGTCAAAGATCAAAAGTAAAAAAAAAAAACAAAAATCATTTGTCCCTTTTAACCTATTGACTCTAGAAAATCCATGTGTTTCTAGAGATTGGCGATTTGGCATTTTGTGTGAGAGGGTTAATTGAGCCTTTTGTTGACTTGGTGATTGCTAATTAGTTAGAGGTGTGTGCTCAAGGTGATCATCTAGGACTGAGATGTAGGGAAGATGAGGATGTGGTCAAGAAGTTATACAATGGTTTAATCCTTGACATTGATCAAGGAACTAGGTAGGGGGAATTTAAATTTGTTAGTTTTAATTGATTTTGTTGCTTGGTATTTGAAATTTGGTTCCTTGGTAGGGTTTATTTTATGGTTATGCCTTAATTTGGTTTTGTGGTAAAATTAGGGATTGAATGGGTGAAATTTAAAATTGATAGAGATTTGAGGCTAGGGGTAGGGTAGAGGGTAGGTTAGATATATGTTTTTATTAAATTTTGTTATTTTTAATGGTTTTGGAGATGGTAGGTTTAGCTGGTTTTGCCACTGGTGGTCACACATAGTGACCATCAATGGTTACACCCAACTATCACTAGTTGACTACAAAGGCCAAAAGAGTCACTTGACCATTGATAGTCATAGTGACTATTGACAGTCGAGTAATTTAGGTAGAGAGGTTTAAAATAGAAGGCTTAGGAAAATGTATTTGTTTAAAAACTATTTTGCATGAAAGTGTTTGTAGGGTTAGGTAGGATGGGTTAGGTGTCAAAATGGGATGGATTGACATGTTGGTGGGTTGGGGTAGATGTTTTTTTAAGGAGGTTAAGAAAATTTTTAGGGTCATGAAAGTTGTATTTTAGGTGGGTATAGGTTGATTTGAAGAATTTAACTTAGTAAAATGAAAAACTTGGGTAGTGGTAGAGGTATAATAGATGTTGGTAATGGGTTGCAGGTGAAAAAAATGAATGAAGTGCCATGATATAAGAAATGGTAATGGAAAAATGAGTGGGCATTCTAACCTTGGTTTTATAGGAACATGAAAAAATCTAGATTAGAGATAAGGTCCCAAGGATCTTTGCAAAGATCCATAGAGGGATAATTAAGGACAAGTGGATGCATATGGAGGAGGTTAGCTTAAATCCATGATGCATTATCAGTGTGTGTTACATGATGTGGCAATGATCATGGCCCTCATAAAGAGATGGGATCCATCTAAAAAAAACATTCATATTACCAATAGGGGAGATGACCATCTTGATAGAGGATGTCCATGAGATTACATAGTTGTTTGTTTGGGGGGAACGCATATAGCACATCAAGAGTGAGGAGAGGGATGAACAGATAAAGCTACTATATGGTGAGGATTAGGCCCTTACCAGGTGGTATATAGGTGGTTTTAGTTATAGGCCTCTATGATAGAAAGCTCTAGATGAGAGGCATTTGATGATGATGTTGATGATGATGATGGTTGTCTTGTTTTGTACTTCCTGATTCTAGTAGTGGGATATTTTATTATCTACTACTAGGAGTGTTGGTAAATATGTTGCTTTGTAGGACAATGTTTAGGTATGATCCAATTTTTCTTGTTCATATTTATAGGGAGATTTGGGTATTTTGATCTCATAGATGATATGAGATTAGTGTGGATTTTATACTCCATTATTGGGCATACGAGCATATCAGTGTTCTGACACTACTGGGGCTTCCATGGGAGGGATACACCCATATACCCTTATAGTGGTCTTCATATGATGAAGGGGAGATTAATAACTTACAAGAGCTAGAGGAGGTGCTAGAGACATTGACTAATTTTGATATGCTTCAGAGGGCCTAGTGGTTGGGGATGTTATGTGGAGGCCACATGTTGGTTTTCCATGATGGGCCCACTACACTAGGTATACACTATCATTGTAGAGTTGGTGATGGATCTATGGTAGGAGGGAGGGTAACTCTAAGCTCATGCATGTTGATAGAGTTTGAAAATATTATGTTTTGGTGTAGGGGATCCCAACACCATTTCTAAGGTATAAGTGAGAGGATGTAGAGTTTTTTCTACCCAAGCCATAACTAGAGGAGGTAGTGCTAGACCATGAGGAGATACCTATTAGAGTAGATATTGATGATGCTAATGTTTTTTTTGGCTATACAACATGGTACCAAGCCCTATATGTAGTAATTGATTTTGCTTAGGAAGATGGAGGCTAGCAGGCCATGGATATAGATCCATCTAGTAGGATCCCATAGGTGTAAGGAGGGGATGGACAAGAAAGAGTGTTATTGACCACTACAAAAGCATAGTTTACAGTGCTGAAAGCACATGTGACCACATTATAGAGCTATATTTCTATGCTATAGGGGTAGGGTGCCACTTTGATAGGTGAGAGGGACTAGGCTAGGACCTCATTAGGCATGGTGACCTAGGAGAGGGATACACTATGATAGAGGGAAAAAAAAGTGATAGAACAAATAGGACCACCTAACAGTATTTTTATGGAATGGTACTTAGTGACCTTTAAGGAGTTAAGATACTATGAGGCTATTGTGCTGACACAATATCTAGGTTAGCTAAAATGGGAGGAGTACAGAGCTAGTTTAGTAGGTGGTCTAGCCATAGCTACTTTGGGTTAGTGGGCCATGTTAGTGGGTGGATTATTAGATACTATAGGAGGGTAAGCACTAGATGGTAGTGGTGGCACATGTGGGGCCATCAGTAGTGGTATCCCAAGGTCATAGTTTATTATTGATATGATATGATAGGATAGATGTACATGATTTTTGATACTATTTTGCATGTTGATGCAATGAGATGTACATGATTTTGAGAGATATATATATGAACATTGATTATATGTATTAATTTTATGATTATGAGACATGATCTGATGTTTGATATTGATATAGACTTTATTTTATGGTTCATGCTTCATGGTTAATGTTTATGATGTTTATACTGCTTATGATTATGTTATAGATGCTTAGACAGTGATGATTGTGTACCTAATTACTCATGTGATGATATTTATTGATGGCTATGCTAAATATTAATGAGTATATACTTCATTAGATTTAGACCTATGGTGAAAATGATGGTTGGTTGCTTTATTTCTTATGATGTTTATGGTGTTTTGTTCATGCTTGTAATGGTAATTGTTGTGGTTATGATTATTATTGGATTATGATTATGGTTTAATTATGATTTGTTGATAATTTGGTTTAAGGTAAAATACATTAGGTAGCTTAATCAACAACACAAGATAGGTGGACAAAGAATACAACCAAGAGACAAATGTCATAATGGGAGAATCAACTAGTCATGATAGGATAGGAAGAGGGCACGATACATCTTCATTGATGAGGACTAGAAAAGAAAACAAAAGTGGATTAGCTTAATGAACTTAATCCCTTCAAATTATTTGCATGTGTGTCTGTTTATGGGTTAAAAAGGTGTCTTGATTATGAAGTTTCAAATGAGCTCAAAATCTCTTATGTATAATGCATGAATGGGAGATGGGTGAAAATGGAACCTTCTTGTGAGATTAGCATACCTCTTTTGTAGGTTTCCAAAGAGGTAGTAAAACAAGTCTATGTCATATATAAAGTATAGACTGATCAATTTGGGAATTCTACTCATGAGATTTGATTGTGGCTTCCAAGATCATTGCTTTTATGGAAGATGATTACGGCTTTCTAAAATTCTTTTGCTTTTGCTTTTGGGTCATTTGATATTTTGGTTTTTTCTTGGGATTTCAAGAAGTTGATTGATGTAAGAAGCTTCCTAGAAATTGATAGCTTTGATAAATTTTGTACTCAACCATCTTTCAAGGGAGTTATCTAAGTTTATATGATTAGTTCAAATTATTTTAATGGTTATCCTTTAAGGGAGCAATCCACCTTATGTTTTGCAATTTTGGATAGAGTTTTCAATAGTTGTTCTTTAGGGAGGTAGTCTATGAATGCTAGGAATGGCCCATGATTTATTTTTTGACTTTTAATATTGGTTTTACTTTTTTCTTAGTTTTCTTGACATAGACCTGCTTTAAACATGATCAACGGGGATACCTTTATGAAGAGAAAGCTAAGAGCATAAGAAGGTTCAATATGTGAAAATGACCATGTGAATTGGTCCTGAAGAGGGATCTAAATTATTATGAGTATCATGCCATGGGTAGATCCATGGTACCTACATTTCAATATTAGGCTATGACTGTGATGAATAGTCACATAATTCAATTATATTCAGTTGCCCCTAAAATAGGGAGATGAATGTGGTTTGTAAGGAATGAGATTAAGTTAGACAAATTAGATGACTTTGACCCATTTTAACAAAATAAATGATGAAAGTGAAAAATGTTGATGGTATTAGGTTTTAGGTTGCCTTCAAGAGAGGATAACTAGTAAGCTCTTGATCCATACTTATGGGTAACGATATAAGGTCCAAGCCAATTGAAAGTAGTTTTGACATACTTGCTTTTCTCCATATTGATTTTCATTTAGGATGAGATATCTAATATTGAATTCTTATACATTGAGGTGTTTTTGGTAGGCACATTTGATACATTATTGATGGACATGGAGGTGGGTAAGGGATGTTAAATGATGCTCATCAAGTAGCTAAAGTTGGGATAAATAGTGCTGATGATAATCATCCTAAAAAATGAGTTCTTGAAAAAATACATGAAGAGAAGGGATTTGGATTTAAAGAGGTAAGATTACCTTTACTCCAAACACAAGAGAAAATGGGGTAGCACCCATAGGGGTTCTAATGATAGTATGATATGCCAATAAGGTAAATAGGATGTGTAAATTCTAATCTTGACCAGATGCATGGACCATTTTAGTTATCATGTTATTAAGGGTTTTATTAGAGGCATCTACTTGTCCATTTTCTTGTGTATGATAGGGTGAAAAACAATTATATTAATACCAAATACATCACAAAGACCTTGAACTTGTTTATTTTTAAAGGATTTTCCATTGTCAGTGATGATCTTATAGAGAACATCGAAGTGGTAGATGATATGGTGGGTGATGAACTTGATAATGTTTTATGCTTTTATGGAGATAAGAGGAATATCCTCCACCCATTTAGTGAAATATTAGGTCATGGTACTGATATAATGGTGTTACTACAAGGAATGGGGGTTAATTTCACTAATAAGGTTTAGGCCCCATTGTGAAAAGGGCCAAAAATTGGTAGAAACGTGGAGACTATTGCTAGGTGTGTGTGATGAAAATAAGAATTTTGGTGACATATGAAACACTTTTTCATGTAATCATAGTATTCTTGGTTAAGGTTAAGCCAATAATAGCTAAGGTGAAGGATACACTTAATAGCTGCAATACCACTAAAGTTACCACCACAAATTCCATCATGCATTTCCTTGATAGCATGAGAATCTTAGTGACTATGTAGGTAAAAAAAAAGGAGACCATCAAATCTGTGCTTTTAAATAATTCCTCCCATAATGGTATAATGAGAGGTTCTTTGGATGAATGCTTGATGAGCATTCCTAGAAAAATTTGGATGAATGATGACAAGGTTGAGATAGTCAAAGGCCTACTGATACCAGAGGTCAGGATATATCTATTCCACATTAAATATGGTTGGAGTGACTAATTTGACATAGGAAGGTTTGGTAAGGTGGTGGAAAATGATAGATAGATTAAAGTCTAAGGGTGCCATCAATATTTGGGAAGCAAGAGAAGCCATGGTATGAACATACTTATTGGTAGACTATGAGGTGGTTTGAATATGATAGTGTTTGAATGATGTCAAGATTTATATGACCAACTACCTATATAGTTGCAAAATATCATTCTTGAACTAGTATATTTTGTTGAATTTATTGAACACAAGTTGGGAGTCACCAAAGATATTGATTTTTTTGACTCCTAAGGCTAAGGAAGTTTGGAGACCTATCAATAGGGCTTAATATTCAACCATATTATTGGTACACTCAAAGTAAATTTTAAAAGACAAAGTAAGGGGTTCATTGATTAGCAGGATAAGGATGATACTAGCTCTCCCACCATGCTGACATTTCGAACCATAAAAAACCATGGTTACCTAGTAGGTGAAATCTGCTTGAGACAGAGTTGCAATAGACTCATCTAGAAATTCAAGAGGAGGAGGTTTGGGTATCTATTAAAGGTGCTTCAACCAATTGGTTATCAATGACTTACCCCTAAATTAACTTTTTTTGGAGTAACTAAAGGTCAAACTATGCTATTAGCATGAGCCACTTAGCCATATGTTGGTTTGGTATGGCTTGGAGTGCATGTACTTGAGTGGTTTGTTATTATTTATGACAAAAAATTTATGGTTGAGAATATAGTGGTGAAGTTTGGTGGCCATGAAGAATAGATCCAATCAAATATTCTTGTTATGTGTATATTGAGTCTCAAATTCCACAAGTGTGTGGATTATGTAGTAGATGACTTGCTCTTTGTGTTATTCATTTCGATGGGAAAACATTTCCCCTAAGGAGTGGTCAGTAGAAGAGATATAAAGGTAGAAAAGTTGATCATCCTTAAGAGGGTTGAGGATAGGTGGGGAAAAAATGTACTCTTTGAGTGCATCAATTGCCTTTTGATAGTAAACATTCCACTTTAAAGAGACATTTTTTAAAGAGGTGATAGAAGGGTTGACATCGATCAAAGAGTTAGGAGATAAAGCAGTGAATGGATTGGATGTTTCCCTAAAAAATACAAAGTTGCTTAAGATTGATCAAGGGAAACATCCCAAGGATGGCTTTAATTTTGGTTGGATCCACTTAAATTCCCCAAAGGGAAATGATAAAGCAAAGGAGCTTGCCTGATAAGACCCCAAAAATGAATTTCTTCAGATTGAGGTAGACAAGGTAATGGATAAGCCTTTAAAATATAATCTTGAGGATGGATAGGTGGTCTTTATGACATTTAGACTTCCCAAGGAGGTCATCCGTGTAGTCCTTGAAAATTTTATGGATAAGGTCATGGAATATGTATGTCATTACACATTGATAGGTTGTACCAACATTCTTAATACTGAACGACATGAATCTATTAAAAAAATTCCCCATGCAGTGACAAAGGTAGTCTTGTGCTAATATTTAGGGGCAATCAAAACCTAATTATAACTCAAGAATCCATCCATGAGAGATAACATCTCACAGCCATATATAAAATCAAAAATTTGGTCAATTCTACATATAGGAAAGTCATCCTTTGGGCAGGCAAGGTTGAGGTCATGAAAGTCCACACAGATACATATTCACCCTGTGGCTTTGGTAATAGACACGATGTTGGAAACACATTGGGGATAGTCAATGGGTTGAATGAAGTTGATAGAGAGGATATGTTGAAGATCTTATTTGAAAAGAAGGGTTATGTGAGGATGCATTCATTGAAGCTTCTATCTAATGAGATTGGATTCATAATTGGTTATGATGTTATGGGTGGAAATGGATGGGTCAATACCAAACATATCAGCATATGACCAAGGAAATGCAATGTTGTGATCTTAGAGGAAGGTAGAGAAGTCATAAAGATCCTCATAGGTTAGAGATTGGTTAGGCTTGACAATGTGGGGGTTGTCTAGAGTGCCCAAGTCAATATCCATGGTGGATTCATTTAATATGGTTGAGGTCTCTAGAGGAAAGGATTAATGGATATTAGAACTAGGTACACTAAGGTAGGTGAGAATAGAATCATCATCCTGACATTGAATGGTGTTGATCATACAAGATTCATCTCCCACTATTTTAGGATGAAATAGAGGAATGGTTAAGGTATCACCTTCTTTTTGATAAGGGGTCCAAGGTTGATCATGTTGATAAAAAATTTGGGTGGGATGATGTCGTCATCCTCACACACAAGTGGAGGTGAGGTTGGTGAGAAAAGGGCCTATTCTTCAACAATGATAACAGTGGGTTATTTGGCCTTCTTCTTATTGGGTATAATGAAACTAAGGTTATGCTTCTTGTGAGGCTTTTTGGTCTCAATTGAGATCAATGTGTATGGGCCATGCTCATATCATCCTAAGCCAAACCCTTTCCAGGTACACCTATGAAGGTATACTTTGGAAAAGTCTATATTGTATAAGTAAGAGAAGGTAGAGGTGAATGGTTGAGGTGAAGAGGAGGTGGTAGCAGTATTGAGTGGCTTGTCAAGCCCCCCTTAGATAAAGTGGATTTGATATCTTAGAGTTTCCATGGGAATAAAGGATCCAATGTTGGGGTCATGTCTTGGCTGGTGGTTGAGTTTCCCATACTCTTGGGGAGTATGGAAAACATCAAGGGTAAGGATATGGTATTCTCCACAAGGGTAAAGCATTAGAAGGTAGGTTCCAAAGGATCAGTGCTAAGTATTTGCTCCATGGGAATAAATGATCTAGTAGATGCCTCTATGAAAGATGAAACAATGGCTTCAATTTCCATGGTTGAGTGCTTATTTATGGATGATGGGGGTGATTTTGATGGAGGTAGGATAATGTAATTAGGTCTATAGGTCATGTTGCATGCTATAAAAGGGTTTGGGTTAGATTTTATGGTAAGAACCTGATCCTCATGCTCAAACTTGATACAATGATGAATATTAGAAGGTAAATAACCCATAGAATGGATACAAGGTCTCCCTAGCAAAACATTGTACTATAATTCACCTTCAACCACATAGAAAAGTTTGGGGAGAATGTAAGGTCTTAGATAAATGTAGAGGACAATAGTTCCCAAGGTAGTGGTCATAGTGTCATTAAAGGATCTAAGGATGGTCAAAGTTTTGGACATGATATTGTCTAGAAATTTGAGTTGGTCATAGGTATGGGCGGAGATGATATTGATAATGGCTCCCCCATCATATCCCATTTAATGTGAGTTTGGTTAATATTGCTAGTAATAAAGAGAGCAGGATCCAAGTCCTTTAGGTGGATAGAAGGTATCTCTGAGTCCTTGAGGGTGATAAGGGTAGAGTGTTAAAGAGCACTAATGAAGGCCTCTATAGGTCGGGAGTCCCTTGGTCCAACTGTAGTGGCCTACATAGATTTGATCATGGCTTGACGATGGTGAGGTGAGTTGGAAATGAGATCATAGAGAATCATATTTGCTATGGTCTAGTGGAGTTGCTTGAGAATGACCCTCTTGATGGATTTAAAGTTGTTGGCTTGAGAGGTTCCTAAGATGGTAACTTTGGGCTTAACTTAGGATGAAGAGGCTTGGATCTGGCTTGGTTTAGGGTAAAACTTAGGGTATGTCCATGGGATGGACACCTTGGCCTTCCATTTATCATTTTTTTGTCATCGTGTGACCACATTAATGGTGTGAATATAGGGGAAATATGTGATATAAGGTTGGGTAGCTTATCCATCACTTTGAGGTGAGAGTAGAGGATTAGGTGTGCTTTGGCAAATGGTCTTTGGGAGCATTGGTAAAGGGGTTAAGGGAAGGTCATCTAATAAAATATCATCCTCATGATAGAGATGGTAGATGATGGCTTATAGATCTTTATAATTCTTTATGTCATGTCTTTGTGTCTTATGATAGAAACAAACTTGACGATTGTTATATCAAGCTAGTTTCAAACCAAGAGGATTGAAAGGTCTAATAAGAGGCAACATTAAGTAATATGCTTGTAAAAACATATGAAAAATGGTTGAGTAGGACTTAGCTAGATGTGGGAAGGGTCTAGAGGTTGTGGTTTTGGCTAGTGAGTTTGGTGGTTTTATGAAAACAGGTTTGGTGGTAGGGGGTTTGGGTAATGTAGTATTCCTAGTTAACATTTTTGGTTTGGGTATGTTGGTGTTTAGAGATGGAGAGGTTGGTGTTTTAACTTGAACTTGCACCCTTTGAGGATATGAAAAGTCTCTCCTATTTCAAGTGGCACAATGGAACCACCTTAGGGCTGTGGCTGACCCAAAGTTGAAGTGGATCTCTAGATTAGGGCTAGTTCCCTTGATGTATCACTATAGCTCAAACCTATTACTAAATTTTTAGGGGGTGAAAAGGGAAAATGATAAATAAAAAGAAACATAATCTATGGGAGATGATACACCAAATAGATTTTATGCTCACACCACTTATAATTCACTTGAAACCAAAGAAAATTCCACACATACACTTCATCCAATTCAACATTCCTCTTCTACATCAATGTTTCAAGCATGGGGTATTGAAGAGAGATTAGCGTAGGACTTAGATAATAGGTCTTACATAAATTCTAATTATTGAACTACTCATTATACCTACAATCCACATTAGACACTTCTTCTTGACCTACAAAAGAGAGCTTTCAATTCACACAAGACACTAAGAAGAGTAACATGTGAAGGTAAGCAAAATACACTTGCACAAGACCAACAACTAAAACATGCACTTAGTGGAATCTTGTATGAGGTAAAACAACATTCTTCATTAATTCAAGGAAAAAATTTGGTAAGGCTCTGCCATACCTAGGTGGAGAGATCCATACAACAGCCAAAACGGCCAATATTTATAGCAATTATGAAAGGAGAGAGAGAAAGAGAGAGAAAGAGAGAGAGAGAGAGAGAGAGAGAGAGAGAGAGAGAGAGAGAGAGAGAGAGAGAGAGAGAGAGAGAGAGAGAGAGAGAGAGAGAGAGAGAGAGAGAGAGAGAGAGAGAGAGAGAAAGAAGATCAAGATTAACTAAGACACTTTTCAAGTAAGGAGAATGAGATAAAACATCAAAATAATCTATCATGAGAGAGGTACTATAAGTAAAGTAAGGACAAATGTCTCCCAAGTCATCTAACTCCTCCATATGTGGTATAGATTCTCCCTGGCTTGCATAAGAAACTACCTCCATGATTTGCCTTCACAAAACTCCTTCCCCACTAAATAGGGCCAGGTGTGATTATTTATCAAAAGAGGAGGGGTTACTAACAATCCCTCACATGAATTGGACTAGTCCTTAATCATTCATATTCCTCTGACCATGAGCAACCATCTCAAACAATTACAAAATGACTCCTTCTCATGCACCTCTCACACTTGGCACCCAAAAACTTTCCAATTATGAAATATGATACATGAACAAGAAGGTATGAATATTTTAAAGAGTTTTCATATCATCAAGTTCATGAAACAAAGCTCAAAAAGCTTCCGAATTGGATTCTTCACCATTTTCACTAAGTGTTCATTATCTACCCACTAGACTAGCTAAGATGAAGAAGGTGGTAGGAAAACTTGGGAGATTAAATAACTAAATATATGAACATGATGACTTATAATAAGTCCCAATATCTCTCATAAAGGTGGTTGCATCTTTTGAAACATCTCCATACCTAGAAAACACACAAATTTATCAAAATAATCCCTATTGTACGTTTTCCATACAAGTAGGGTGCAACTCAATTGCATGGGTAGGAGCCTTGGAGAGTCCTCTATGATTTATTATTAGTTTCATGGCCTTTATACTACATTTTTATACTCTATTTGATTCATCCTCCCAATTGGGTTCCTGGAGAGGATTTATGAGGGTTTCTAGAAGTTTCAGGTCTTAACATTTGTTCATGAAGACTAGAAATTCAAATCCTTGTTAAATCATTCTGAGAGCATCCTAGGAACTTCCTCTAACATCTATAATCACCTTAGGTTTCCATGCAAAGTCTCATATAAGTTCTAAGCATTCAAACTAACCATTCATGTCCTCCATGCATTTTGTAGGGTTTAGGTGCCTGCTAGCCAATAAAATGGATTTTGGTGGAAAAATATACAAAATTATGGCTAAAAAACCTCTGGTAGTTACCAATAAACATTATTGGACAAGTAACAAGCTTCCTTCATGTCAAAATTGGAATTGACTTCTCATTGGGCTTTAGGTCTAGTGTTAGCTCTAAGGCCTATCTACAACTTTGATGTTTAGACCATCCATATAAGATTATTTGAGTTTTATAGGTTAAAAAATCTCTATTTACATTCCCCAAGTATTATTAAATAATCTAGATTTCTCAACTAATGTTACACATGAAAATAACCTCCTTACCTAGTCATAAGCTTTACCATCTCTCATGGTGTTGAATACAACCTTAAATGCATAGAGTAACCTATTTAGTTTTAGACCCTCTTGAAATTTTTTTCATTTTTATATATGTGTTTCCTAACTCCACAAACCTTTTCTAAGGTTGAAACAATTTTGGCCAATGTTTCTATCCTCTTTTAGCAAAAATTAGGGTTTTGTGCAAGGAGAAAGTACTTTACCTTTGAGATAAAATAGAGGCATGTTTCCATATTTTATTCTTAAAAACAATTATTATATGGGATTAATCAACTCATCCTCATTCCTTGTACCAATTTTCATCTCTTAAATCTAAGGGTAGAGCCTCTAATTTCCTCAATTTCTTAGGTAGACTTTTCTTAGGTACACTGTCTACAAGGTATGAGTGTTGACTATGTTTTGAATTTTTATCCCTAACCTATACACAATTCCAATTTAATGATAGTGTCAAAAATATATTATATTCATGACAAGTTTTTATGGCTTTCTTTTCATTCTAACTTCATGTTTCCCTTATCCATTTGCCCAGTCAAGACTGAACATGTCTTAACCCTGACTATGACAAACTCTTTTCTTCCCCTGCATGTATGTTTCCTCTAGTAGTTGGGTTTAGATATGATTTATATAGGCATCCTCATGAACCATGATAAATAATGAAAAATATTAATATCATTATTAAATTCCTAACCCCTCCTTCACACTTAGGTCCATCCAACTAGGTTTTCTCTATTCACTGTTATCTTAGCCCATTCCTTAATAGTTGTAGGTGTTCATTGACTTTCTCCACTTGGTCATGATGCCAGTAAATATTTTGAAACCTCCATGATGTTAAAAAATGTTTATCTCAGCTTTAATTCACATATATTTTCCATTTGGGCTCAAAATATGCCTTTCACTCTTGATTGGGACCCTTTGCACTGTCCTACTTATAGGTGGGTGTTTTTTAGATTATGATAGCTCTCCCTAACATTGTCATGGAAAATGGGGGTGTCATTTGATGGATTTCATGTTAATTTGATAACCTTTCTATCTACTATCATTTCTATCTCAATGATTTAGTACCTAAACTCCTGCTTTGTAAGACATGGGAAATGGGTCTTAGCTGTAGGTGTATCTCAGACCTATTTTATAGATAGGATATGAGTAGGGTAAGTAAAAATAGTGATATATCATTCTTAGAGGGTAATTATAAAATGGAAAAATCAATGGAGACATCATGAATTATCTCTATGTATTAACAGGATCTCATTTGCATTCTATTGGAGAGGGAGACACTCTTAGGTTTAGGCCTATAGACATCATTGAAATAATTCAATGTGTTTATGAGCATATTTGAGGTGTTCAAACATCATCCTCCACTACTCATATTTCCCTCAAACCTTGCATAGCTATTGTTCATGTGAGAGACTACATAACCAAATAATTAAGAGCATTGAAAAGTCTTTGGAACTATGGTATATGTTATTTCCAAAAATCCTACAGACCTTTGTTTAGTGTTTTTAGGGACAAAGAGACCCAAACATAGCCTTCATCCCCTTAGAGTGACCTTAATTCTTAACTATCCATATTATACCTTGTATGAATCTATCATGGATCATTCCATCAAGAAAGGTTTCCAAGTGAGGTCATACCTTACTTCCACTCTCAAATAACTATTTCAAACCCTTATTTAGACCACCTGTAGGTGGGGTTCTGATACACCATAGTGAACTATATGATGAGCAAGTTTAAACCTTTCATAAATGTGAAATTTGTGTAATTTCCTTAGGCATATCACTGAACTTTTTATAGTTCTAAGCAATTTCGCACCTGTCTACCTATCCATACATCACCATGATGTCATTAGGGTCTTGTAGATGTAAAACTCTGAGTTATAAGGTAGAGAGGATGGAATTGAGCACTAATATGCAAGGTAATGATTTTAAACCAATTTAAACTCATTCTCAATACTCAAAACATCTAAGATAACCTTCCATTCCTTCATCTTAATGTGGAAAAATTGATTCAAGGCACCTGTAGATGCATATTTTGAGTAAAAGGAAGCAAGGATGCCTTATGACTAAGAAAAAGATTAGAAAAGGATTATGAGCTCATGAAATCTATAAAATCAAGAAGATGATGGAAAAACATGTAGAGAGGTCCTGAGAAACATATGAAATAATCAAATCCATCAGACCAAAGCAAATTATTTTGAAACTAGCTCAAAAAGGAGACCCCTCATGGATGAAGAAGCATAAAAAGCTTCCTAGAGTCTAAGTGATGGTTCATGAAAGAGAAGACATGCAAATAAAAAATCTAAGGGATGGTTCATGAAAGAGAAGATATGAAACTAAAAAATCTTACCATGAAATTGAAGCTAACCTAGAGTCCTTTCAATCCCTAAGAGAATTCCTCCCAACTCCAACTATACAGCTTGCACCAATCATTTCAAATTGACCTTTCTTGGATTGCAAAGGAAAAAAAAGATGAAATATAAGTAAAAATTAAATTTTTGACCTTTTATGATCACACCAAGAATGGAAATGACTTTATGGAGTTAAAGAGACACTATCTCACATTTTTAGCTGAAGGTGAATTAGTAATGGTCAGTTGCTTGGATATGCTAGTTAAAGGGGTGCTTAATGATTCCAAAGCCTCACTGAGTGAAGATAATAAGAAATGAACCTCCTTAGTTTGGGTCTCCAAATTAAATGAAGTTAACTTCACCACCTTGAAAGGTGAATTGGGGGAAGAAAAGGTAGGTTGAATGATAGGATCTTCATCAGTAAGTTTATCAAGAACCATATTGAACATTGAGCCTGGGTTCTATCATTTTTGGTGGGGGCATGGTTGGGAAAAGGCTTCCTAAAGATGTCAAGAGATTGATTTTGAGGGGAATTGGGGTTATCTAACATGAGTTAACCCTTATCAATGAGGCTTTGGACAACATTCTTAAAGGTATTACGTTGGTTGAAGCCATGTCCAATTACCTGATGGAAAGCACATAGGTCATTCTCGTTGTACCAAGAGAGTGTAGGATGAGAAGAAGTAGTACAAGGTTATATTTTAATAGATTCTCTAGGACTGAGGCATAATATTCCCCAAGTGGAGTAATCTTTTCCTAGTTACTTCAGTTTAGGTTCCATGTATTTTGTTAGAGGAGTTTGGAGAATTTTTCTGATTGAAATTAGGTGGAGGAGTGGTTTTAAGGACAACTACATTTGTAGTTCCCTTACCTTTTATTTTGGTGTTGGCTTGATTGCTTGGTTTGGAAAAAGAGGTTTCATTAGTCTTAAAGGTAGATTTATTATTTTGTAACTTTAATTTACCCTCATCTATGGATTGGTTCTTTAGCTTACATGCCATGGTGAAAGCTTCATCAAAAGTTTTGAAGCTTTGGACATGCAGTGTAGAATAAATATGCTTGGTGCAAGCTTGAGCAAAAGTCTCTATAATTTTGAGTTGAGGCAAGGAAAATGCAAGTTGATTAATCAAGATTCTATAATGAGTGATGAAATTTTCAATGGATTCATCATTGAATTGCTTGATAAAATAGAGGTTGGTGATAGAGACTTTATTGGAAATGTTAATTGAAAAGTGGTCCAAGATAATTTGAGCTAGCTAGGTGAAAGAAAATATTGAATGTTTGGCAGACACATACCATTAAAGTGCCAGCCTGGATAGAGACATGGGGAAGGTATGAAGGATAAGGGCATCATAAGAATAAATCATGTAACATGCATGCCTAAATTCCATACAGAATTGTTGGGCGTCTTCCTTTCTTTGAAATTTAGTAAATTTTAGAATTTTCCACTAAAGAGGATAAGGTCTGATGGGGACAAAAGATGAATAGGTTCGTTAAAAATATGATAATATGATAGCATGTTATGAGCCCCTAAAATGGATTACTCAAGGTTTATCATCTTGTCCATGAACATCTTCATCAGGTTAGTTTGAGGTGGTATACCAAAAGGGTTATAGGGTGTATATTGTAGTCAAGGATGGGTGATATAATAGTAATTAGTTGGTGGTTGAGGGGTTGTCACATATTAGAATGTGGATGCTAAGGGTTGGTTAGCTGATATATAAGTGTACGTAGATGGAAATGGTTGGGTAGTGGGTACATACCCTTTTAGGTTAGGGATATATCTAAGGTTAGGTGCAATGGGTAACTATTGAGGGATTGTTGTGGGTTGGGTATGAATGGTAGTTGGGTTGGTGGCAAGAGGAGAGGTAGTGACCTTCATACTAATAGGTGGTGAAGTAGAAGGTATAGACACTACTATGTTTAGTAATGGATTAGGGTTAATAGAGGGAAGGTTTGTAATGCTGGTGGTACATGCTCCAATAGTGAGTGGAGTATACTGGGTCAATGGTTGAGTTGTTCCTAAGGTGGAGGAACCATTGGTAAGGTCTAAAGGTCTAAGGGTGGTGGTTGGTTGGATTGATTGGTTTTGAGCTATGTTGAAAATGGGTTAGTGGATGAATATTCTTGCTTAGTAAAAGTTTAAGCAATGAATATGGAAATAAAATCATCCCCCATGAGGTGAGATGGCATGCCATAAGGAGGATCCAAGGATGGAGTTAAAAATGGGGCATGGTGAGGGAAGGTGTTAAGATAGTCTTCAAGGGAAACTAGGTTATTGTCCAAAAACGTGGTAAAGTATGTGTCTCTCTAGGGAAATACCCAAGGAAAAGTAGGGCTTCCCAAAGGGTGGGGTGAATCTTTTTCCTCAAAGATGTACTCCATAGATGGGGAGGTAGAAGAAGTTAATTTGTCTAGTGATAGGTTTTGATTTGATAGGTCCTTTCACTATTAGTGAGTCAGTACCATGTAAGAAAGGGGGAGAGAATACAAAAATGAACTCACCACTCAAAAAAAAATAAGATAAAAAATGATCAAGGAAATCAAGAGACACACTACAAAGCATGTTAAGCCTAGAAATTAGTTTTAATCTCACTTCTAGCTTATGCCTTAGTTTTGAAAAAGTATATGACTCAAAATGGATTGTAGAATAGGTATTAGAATAAAAATATAAGGATGGTTTTAGGTTGTGTTGAATGATCTCAAAATAATCTATATTATAATTTGATACGTGGTTTGGTATTAGGCCCTACCCCCTCACTTCACAGACCACAATGATAAGGGTGTTAGGTGCTTTTCTAGTATATACCAAATTCTAGAGTTTATACTCAACTAGAGAGCTGAGTGGGTTCTCCCCTTGGTAATGAATTTCAAGTAGGTTTTTTGTGAAAGGGTAATGTGACCACTAGGTGATGAAATCCCAGTTGGGCCTTGTCTCAAATTATTTTGATGTTTGATTGATAAAAGTGTTTCATCTAGTGTGTGAAACAAAAGTGATGCTACGATAAGATTATTGTGCTTTAATTCAAAGTGAACTAATATTAAAGTTAAGTAATGGATGTAGTTTATTTTAAGCCCAAAATAAATTTTACTTTTGTCTATGAGCACAAATAGAGAGGAGAGCATACAAAATGCAAAATAAAATGTAAGTGGAGACTCAGGTGCTCCCATCAGTTATGTCAGAATGATTCAATGAATTTCTACTTATTATTTTGGAAAATGGAAAGAAGAAACTAAGTACAAGTATGGTTGAAAAAACCTAGTTGATTGTGTACACATTGAATCATAAGATTGTGAAGATCTCCTCTTTGGCTTAGGAGGATGACTTGCATATAAGAAAACACTCAAATTAATTTGTTTATTAGATATATAGATGGGTGGATTGCCTTGCGATAACTAGATCTTGAAAGAGAGAGCTTCCTTAGGGGCTATCAATCCACATGTTTTAATGTAATTAATTGTATAAAATTGAAAATAAATGCTTGAATAAATAATAAGATTACTGAAATTGAACACAAGATGCTTGTTTAAGAATATACTAGAAATTGAGTTAATTAATATTAGTGTTAATTGGTTGGGGTATGCTTCATAAAATCAGAAAGGGGTCTGTGAACAAGCAGGAACATAGAAAATTAGGTTTGGTTGAGGGTAGGTGGGTGAATTTAGCTTGTTGGTTTTCACTAACAAAGTGACCATTGGTGGTTAGGATGACTGTCAATGGTTAAGGTGACTATCAATGGTTAAGGTGACCATCGGTGGTTAGACAGACCATTGACAATTGAGATAACCATCGGTGATTACGTGTGTGGATCTAGTTTAATGACTTGCTAATTGATGGGATCCAAAATATGGATTACAAGAGATGGGTAAGGGTTGGGATGATTATGAAATGGAAATAAATTAAATGAACACTAAAAAACAAGTACTTGTCTTACCATAAGTTGATTAGGTAGTTGGCCTATTGGTGGAATATAGCCTAATTTTGATAGAGTAACGGTACCTAAGAACTTGATGGAAATACGGTGTTAAGTCAGTTCTCTGATGTGATTATTGGATTGTTTATGACTTTGATTGAACTAAAAAATAAAATCTTGGATACACAAGCTCTTGAAAATGATTGCAAATGGATTTCACCTCTCATCTCCTCTTTTATGATAGGCACAATCAAGAGGTGAAAGTGAATGTTTAATTAGGCTATCTAATTATAATTCATCTATGCAATGGATCACAATAGGATTTAGACAACTTATATTTATAAAAACAATATGGGTATGTTTGCATGCTCTTGGTTGAGGAGGTACACCCTGATCGTTGGTGGTCAAGGTGAATGTCAGCATTCATCCTGACCAACAACAATTGAGGGTGGAGGTAAAAAGGTGGGTAACATCTTAGGTTAAGTCAATTGGGAAAATTGGTTGTGGGTTAGGTTTGGCTAGGGATTGGAAGGTCAAACGGTCCCAAGGGGGTCTTAGGTGGTCTAAGGGTGTTTTCAACATTCATAATTATAGTGTGCAAATTTTTAATGTCTACAAATCTTTGCAAATGGCTTCCCTTTCTTATGTAATTAGATCATTCTAACAACTAGTTCACATGACCCATTCCTAAATAGCTTGTTAATTTCACCTATCTTAATCTCCTTCATCTCAGTAATAGCCAACTTATTTTACTGATGCCATGGGAATTAACATGGCTTGCATACCTTAATGACTTCAATTCTTGCTGATAATATGCTTAAATGGAAAATACCCACTAAGTGGGACTTTAATAGCACTGATCATTTTTAGAATAACCTACTAAAGAAACCTTATATAAAACAATTAATGTGTTGATAACTACCTTCTTTGATTGAAACACATATTTACTCATTGAATCCCTTATACACCTCCATAACACTGGGCAAGTTCAACCTTAAGGTATCTAGTAGAAGATTCCTTCATGGATAACTTGAAGTTATGTCCTAGGATATATCTTGAAGAGATTACATGTACCCTCAAGGTAAAGGAAAATTCTATTCATACAATGTAGTAATTATTTGGGTTTGAAACTATTAAAATAAACTTATTCCATACAAATGAAGCATGGGTGATCTACCTTATTCAAATTTCTTAGAATCTCTATGTCAGAAAGTTTCACTCTAAGAATTTTCCCATGGGGAGATTTCATGATGGGAATGGGAATGAGAATGGTTCGGATGTCATGTTCATTGGGGAGGCAAAAGAGATGCACAAATGAATTAAAAATTCATCACTGAGCATGCTTGAGGGTGTAGATGATCATAGGCATACCTCCCTTGTAGTATTTGGTATTACTACCAAGGCCCAACCCTAGGTTGCATCCTTATAATAGCACTTTCAAAAATTTCTATTTTTTTAGAATGCAATCAAATTAATTACTATCATGTAATAGGGAAAATTGTTAAATTGATTAGAGGTGGAAAGTGCATGTGTGTAGGACCTAAAATTCACACTCTTGTGGTCAGCTTATCAATGTTAATGAATGCCCTCCAAAAAAATTATATCCTCATGTACATAGTATAAGAGTCTTTAATCTTCACCTCTCTTACTTTTTTACATGTTTATTAGATAAAAAATCAGCAAGCACAGGGATTTAGCCTTTGAAGGAGTGCATGAAGGGGTTTAATAAGATAATAAGGTATATTTCTAAACCCTCACATCTTATTGATAATAATCATTCATCTGTTGGTGGTGAGAAAAGTCATGGAAAATTGTAGGGGAGTAGTGGAGTTTGATGTAGGGAATAAGTAAATCCCTTTTATATTGGCCTTATATTTGAAGCCATTGGAGATTGTTGATATCCTCCTGTAATAAGTGAAGCCAACCTAAACCAAGCCAAACTAATCCAAGCCATTGTCAACATATGCATGTTGAGTATGGTGTTATTTGAGGTATTTTTGGTGTGGTTAATTCCATGCCACTGTACCACCCCCATCCCAAAGTTTTTAATAGTTGTATATCAAATGCCTCAGTGAGACAAAAAAAAAAGAATTGAAAGACCCAAACCAATCCCTCTTCACATAGTGGTTTGGGAGTAACAACACATGCTTGTTTCATCTACAAATTTGTGGGAATTTAGTGCTAACACAATGACAATAGGAAGTGATGAGTATTAAGCTCCTTGGAATGGATCTGGAAGGAGGTTTCCCTAGTGGCTTGAGGAACTAAAGTAGCATATCTTAATTGGATGTCTCTGGTAATAGTATTTTAGGGCAAATCCCAATGGATTTTTGCAAATGGTTTCCCTTTCTTGTGTAATTAGATCTTTCTAAAAATCATTTCCTAAGACTAATTCCTAACTAGCTCATGAATTACACATATCTTAATCTCCTTCATCCCAATGGAAACCAACTTAGTGGCCTGATTTCATGGGAATTAACATAACTTGAGTGCCTTAATGATTACAATTTTATAGATAATATACTTATAGGATAAATACCAATTAATTTGGATTTTAATGTCACCAACCTTTTATAGAATAACCCACTAAGAAGACCTTATACACAACAATAAATGTGTTGATAACTACCTTCTTTTATTGAAACACATTTACTCATTGAATCCCTTATACACCTCAATAACATAGGGAAAGTTCAACCTCGAGGTATCCACTAAGATATTCCTTCATGGGTAACTTGAAGGTATCTCCTAGGAAATATCTTGAGGATATTACAAACCTCAATAACACTGGGTAAGTTCAACCTCAAGGTATCCAATAGGAGATTCCTTTGAGGGCCTTGTAATACCTTTTAGGGTAACTTGAAGTTATCTCCTAAGAAATACCTTGAAGATATTACAAGGACCTTCAAGGTAAAGGAAAATTCCACTCATAGAATGTAGTAATTATTTAGATATGAAACTATTAAAATAACCTCATTCCATACAAAATGTTGCATGGGTGATCTACCTTATTCAAATCTCTTAGATTCTTTATATGGGAATGTTTCACTTTGAAAAGTTTCTTGTTGCGATCTTTCATGTCAGGAATGGGAATGAAAATGGTCAAGATGTTGTGTTGATTAGGGAGTTAGAGGAGCTCAATATATGCATTAAAAGTGCATCCATGAGTGTGCTTGAGGGAACCAGTGATCACATACGTATTTCCTTCATAATAATTGGTACTATTACCAAGGCCCAGCCTAGGGTTGCATCCTTAAGAAAATGCTTTCAAAATTTTTTAACTTTTTTTAGAATGTAAGAAAATTAATTATTGTCACATAATAGGGAAAATTATTAAACTAATTAGAGGTGGAAAGTGCATGTACATAGAAGGACCTAAAATGTACACTCTTATGTTTGTCCTGTCAACATTAATGCATGCTCTCCCAACATTTTACATCCTCATGTGAGAACATAAGAGTATTAAGCCTTCACCTCTCTTATTTTTCTACATGTTCATTAGAAAAAAAATCAACAATTGCATGGATTTGGACTATAAATAAGTGGATGAAGGGCTTTGCTAAGATAATAAGGTACATCTATGAACCCTCACATCTTGTTGATAATAATCATGCATTTATTGGTAATGAGAAAAACCATGGAAAATTATAGTGGAGGATTAGAGTCTGATGAAGGGAATAAGTAAATACATTTTATATTGGCCTTGTATTTTAAGCCATTGTAGCTTTTGATATCCTCTAGTAACAAGCCAAGCCAACCTAAACCAAGCCAAACTGAGACACTGGGTAACATAGGTGTGCTAAGTTTGGTGTTGTTTGAGGTATTTATGGTGTGGTCAATTATGTGCCACTACATCACCCCATCCTAGATATTTAAATAGTTTTACATCAAATTCCTCAATGAGACTAAAAAATAATTGAAAGACCCAAAATAATCCCTCTTCATGTGGTGGTTTGGGAATAACAACACTAGCTTGTTTCATTTGTAACTTTGTGGGAATTTAGTACTGACACAATAACAATGGTAAAGTGTTGGGAATTAAGCTCCCTAGAATGAATTTGGAAGGAGGTATCCCTAGTAGCTTTAGGAATTATGGTAACATATTATACTTGGATGTATCTAGTAATAATCTTTCAGGGTAAATCCCAAAGGATATTTATAAATGGAATCCCTTTCTTATGTAATTAGATATTCAAAACAATGAATTCATAAGACCCATTCCCAACCAACTCACTAATTAAACTTATCTTAATCTCCTTCATCTCAATGGAAACTAACTTAATGGACTAATGCCATGGAAATAACATAGCTTGAGCACCTTAATGACTTCAATTTTATAGATAATCTACTTATAGGGAAAAATCACTAAGTGGGCATTTAATAGAACTAACCTTTTAGAGAATAACCCACTAAGGAGACCTTATACACAAAAATCAATGTGTTGATAACTACCTTCTTTGATTGAAACACATGTTTTTTCATTGGATTCCTTATACACCTCAATAACACTAGGCAAGTTCAACCTCGAGGTATCCACTAGGAGATTTTTTCATGGGTAACTTGAAGGTATCTCCTAGGAGATACCTTAAAGATATTAAAACCTTAATAACACTAGGCAAGTTCAACCTCAAAGTATCCAATAGGATATTCCTTTGAGGGACTCGTAATACCTTCATGGGTAACTTGAAGGTATCTCTTAAGAGATACCATGAAAATATTATAAGGACATTCAAGGTAAAGGAAAATTCCACTCATAAAATGCCATAATTAATCCTATGTAAAACTATTAAAACAACCCCATTCCATACAAAATGAATCATGGGTGATCTACCTTATTCAACTCTCTTAGATTCTCATTGCTAGAAAGTTTCACTTTGGGAAGTTTCCCATTAGGAGCTTTCATGCCAGGAATAGGAATAAGAATGGTTCATATGTTTTTTTGATTGGGGAAGCAAAAGAGCTATGAATATGCATTTAAAATTCATCCTTAAGCATGCTTAAGGGTATATGTGTTCACAATCCTACAACCCTTGTAGTAGTTGGTAATACTATCAAGGCACTACCCAGGGTTGTATCCTTACAACAATACTTTCAAAATTTTCAATTTTTTTTAGAATACAAGCAAATTAATTACTATCATGCAATAGTGAAAATTATTAAACTATTTTGTGGTGAAAAGTTCATTTGTGTAGGAGGACATAAAATGTGTGCTCTTATGCTCAGACTATCAATATCAATGTGTTCTCTCCCAATGTTTTATATCCTCATGTGTGTAGCATAAGAGTCTTTAGTCTTCACCTCTCTTTTTTTATACATGTTCATCAAAAAAAATTAGCAAGCGCATGGATTTGGCCTATGAAGGAGCCCCCAAAGGGGTCTACTAAGATAATAATGTACATTTTTGAACCCTCACATCTCACTTATAATAATCATTCATCTATTAGTGGTGAGAAATTTTGTGGGAAATTGTATAGGAGGAATAAAATCTGATGCAAGGAATAAGTAAATTCCTTTTATACTGGCCTTGTATTTGAAGCCACTATAGCGTATTGATATCCTCTTGTAACAAGCCAAACCATCCTAAACCAATCCAATCCAAGCCAAGCCATTGATAACATAGGCATGTTGATTTTGGTGTTATTTGAGGTATTTATAGTGTGGGCAATTAGATTCCACTACACCACCCCCATCCTAGAGTTTGTAATAGTTATATATCAGATGACTCAATGAGACTAAAAATAATCGAAAGACCCAAACCAATCCCTCTTCATGTGGTGGTTTAGGAATAAAAGCATAAGATTACTTCATCTACAACTTTATGGGATTTTAATGCTAACATAATGAAAATATGAAAGTGTTGAGCATTAAGCTCCCTGGAATGACTTAAAGGAGGTTTTCCTAGTGGCTTGACGTGCTATGGTATCATATCATACTTTGATGTCTCTGTTAATAGTCTTTTAGGGCAAATCCCAAAGGATATTTGCAACTAGATTCCATTTCTTATGCAACTGGATCTTTATAATAACTAGTTCAAAGGACCCATTCCCAACAAGCTCGCTAATTTCACCTATCTTAATCTCCTTCATCTCAATGGAAAATCCTCATGTCATGGGAATTAACATTACTCAAGTTCCTTAATGACTTTAATTTTATATAAAATATGCTTCTTTTAATAGCAACAACCTTTTTATGGATAACCCATTAAGGAGACCTTATATACAATAATCAATGTGTTGATAACTACCTTCTTTTATTGAAACACATATTTACTCATTGAATCCCTTATACAATTCAATAACACTAGGCATGTTCAACCTCAAGCTATCCACTAGGAAATTCTTTCATGGGTAACTTGAAGGTATCTCCTAGGAGATACCTTGAAGATATTACAAACCTCAATAACACTGGGCAATGAGGTATCCACTAGGAGATTCCTTTAAGGGCCTTATAATACCTTCATGGTTAACTTTAAGGTATCTCTTAGGAGACACCTTGAATATATTACAAGGACTTGTAAGTTAAGTAAAAATTCCACTCATACAACCCAATAATTATTTGGATATGACACTATTAAAATAACCTCATTTCATACAAAATGAAGCATGGGTGATCTACCTTATTGAAATATCTTAGATTCTCTACATGAGGAAATTTCACTCCAAGAGGTTTCTTTTCAAGAATTTTAACATCAGGAATAGGAATGAGAATGGTTTAGATGCCATGTTAATTAGGGAAGAAAAAGATTTACATAGATGCATTCAAAATGTGTCCTTGAGTATACTCAAGGGAAAAAGTGATAAAAAACATACCTCCCTCAAAGTAGTTGGCATTGCTATAGAGGCCCAACCTAGGGTTGCATCATTACAACATCACTTCAAAAAATTTCTAACTTTTTTAGGAATACAAGCAAATTAATTACTATCACATAGTAGGGAAAATTGTTAAACTGATTTGAGGTGGAATGTGCATGTATGTAAGAGGACCTAAAATTCATTCTTTTATGTTTAACCTATCAATATCAATGCACAATCTCCCAATATTTCACATACTCATGTGGGTAGCATAAGAGTCTTTAGTCTTCACCTTTCTTTTTTTCTACATGCTCATTAGAAAAAAACTAGCAAGTGCATATATTTGACCTCTGAAGGAGTGAACAAATAGGGCTAATGAGATAATAAGGTACATTTTTGAACCCTCACATGTCACTAATAATAATTGTTCATCTGCTGGTAATGATAAAAGTTATGGAAAATTACAGGTGAGTGAAGTCTGATGCAGGGAATAAGTAAATCCCTTTTTGATTAGCCTTGTATTTGAATCCACTATAGCCTATTAATATCCTCTTATAACAATCCAAGCCAAACTAAACCAAGAAAAATAATGCCAAGCCATGGGCAACATAGGTGTGTTGAGTTTGGTGTTATTTGAGGTATTTTTGGTGTGGTTAATTATGTGGCATGACACCACCCCCATCCCAAAGTTTGTAATAGTTGTGCATTAGATTCCTCAGTGAGACTAAAAAAGAATTGAAAGACCCTAATTAATCCTTCTTTAAGTGGTGGTTTTGGAACATTAATATAGGATTGCTTCATTTACAACTTTGTGGGAATTCAATGCTGGCACAATGACAATGGGAAAGTGTTGAGCATTAAGCTCCCTAGAATGATTATGGAAGGAGGTTCCTAGTGGATTGAGGAACTAAGGTATCATGTCATACATGGATGTTGCTGGCAACAGTCTTTTAGGGCAAATCCCAAAGGATATTTGTAAATGGCTTCCTTATCTTGTATAATTAGATCTTTTTAACAACCAATTTAGAGGAACCATTCCCAACTAGCTCATTTATTGCACCATTTTTAATCTCCTTCATATAAATGGAAACCAATTTAGTGTCCTGATGCCATTAGAATTAATATAGCTCGATCACCTTAATGACTTTAATTTTACATAAAATTTTCTTACAAGGAAAATACATGCTAAATTGGGATTTAATATCACTAAACCTTTTCATTATAACATGCTAAGGAGATCTTATACATAAAAATCAATGTGTTGATAAGCCTTCTTTGATTGAAACACTTATTTACTCATTAAATCCCTTATATACCTTAATAACACTGGACAAGTTCAACCTCAAGGTATCCACAAGGATATTCCTTTGATGACCTTGTAATACCTTCTATGGTAACTTGAATGTATCTCCTAGGAGATGCCTTGAAGATATTACAAGGATCTTCAAGGCAGAGGAAAATTCCACTTTTATAATGCATTAATTATTCATATCTAAAACTATTAAAATAACCTCGTTTAATATAAAACAAAGCATGGATGATCTACCTTATTCAACTCTATTAGATTCCCTACGTCAAAAAATTTCAGAATGGGAATGAGAATGGTATAGATGTCATGTTTATTGGGGAGGTAGAAGAGTTATGAAGTTGCATTCAAAATGCTTCCCTGAGTGCGCTTGAGGGTGAAGGTGATCATAACTATACCATCCTTGTTGTATTTTGTACTTTTTCTAAGGCCCAGCCTAGGTTTTCATCCTTAGGATAGTTCTTTCAAAAATCTCTAACTTTTTTTAAAATGCAAGAAAATTAATCACTTCCACATAAAAGGTAAAATTGTTAAATTGTTTTGAGGTGGAAAGTGCATGTACATAGGAGGACCTAAAATCATGATATTATGTATGGCATATCAACATCAATTCACACTCTCCCAAGTATTATAAGGCCCTTCAAGTTATCAATTTATCACCTATTAGTGATTTCAAGGTGAATAAAATTCTACTCGAGTACATGTTGAAGGTATATATAGGGAGACACATTCAACATGCCTTTGAATGTATGACATCTCCCTTCGATGTGTCTATTAGGAGATTCCTTCAAGGGAATTGAAATACACTTATAATACCATCATGGTTAACTTCAAGGTATCTCCTAAGGGATACTTTGTAAGATAAATTCACTCTTGTGCATGTTTGAAAGGTATCTCCGAGAAGATACCTTGAAGTTACGTATTGATGGGTGTTTTGACATATATTTGTAACATACTTATCCCTCATATTTCTAATTTGAAACAAATGTTTGTCGTTTCCTTTGCCCATCATATTATATTAATTGGTGCCTTATATGTTAGAAATGTATAGTCAAGTTTTAGGCCATTCTATTTGAATTTTTTTTACATCTCTCTACATATAATTTATTTTTGGTTTGGTCATACATTATTAGTTTAAGTATGGGTTAGTGTATATATTACAAATATTTAATATGTATATTGTATTTTAGTTTATAATTCATGGATGATATATAATTAATCATTATTTAATCACAAATAATTTCATTAACCAATGCAATATGCAACTTGCATTTTACAAAAGATCAATATTTAAATCATTTTAATTACTTTGTAAAATGTCTTTAGGAGATAAATGAATTCCCACACTTAAAAGGTATAATAATGCCTCACTCCAAGAGAATTTGGATATAGTACTATTTAAACTACCAAAACTAAAATTAAATCCACATCACCATTTTCCATTTTATGGTGGTGACAAAATTACTCTTTCTTATTGGTATTTTTGGTCATTTAGTTTTCTAAATATGCATGCATATATTTACTTGTTTATCCCTATATTAGGAAAAGAATCTTCTCAAATTGGAATAATCCTTGCCTATGATAAAGATGAACTTGAATATGCCCTTCAATTTCAACTAGAAGTATGGAATGGAGAAGAGAGAATTCTTTGTCGAGCTATAGCTAATTTCAATAAATTTACACCCAATGCAATGAGATTGAAAAAAATAATAATAATAAAATTCTCCATCTCGTGAAATATTTGGGTTTAATTTGAATAACTATGACAAACTTCAAATCTCTAGGTTGATAGATAGAGATAATTTTTTCATTATAATAGAAAATATGTTGAAATAAAAATATGAACAAGGGGAAACAACTTCTTCTACTTGCTATTATGTAAAAATGTATTGAAGATATCCTATAGTCATGACAGAAAAAAAATTAAAGAAAACAAGACAAACAAGGGCAACATATTTGTATGTAGATTTGAAAGAGGCTATACAATTACTCATACTAGTGGATAAAAATTAGATTGAAATTAAGGTTGATGCACTTTTGTTGACACAAACTTTTGATTAGACACATAGTGAATTCTCTACATGGTATATTTACTCTAGAAATTATGCCTTGACCATTCCTATAGAGCTCTATGAATTGGAGGATGTTAATATCAAAATAAGAAATATGAATGAAAGAGGGGTGAATGTTATAATTCATTCATTTTTAAAACATAATGAGGTTCTAATGAAGGATGTTTTGTTAATTTATTTTGATCCAAATAACCCTCAATGCATTATTGAATCAAAATAATTCCTAGAAATATGATGGAGAAAAAAATTGTAAGGTTCAAAATTATAGATGGCTAACACATAATTACAACACAACAAATAATTCTTTTAGAGGAGGAATACAATTCACTATCATTGATAAATAAATATTCTATTAGAAGGGAAATATTTCTTAAAACTTGTACTCCATTCCATATTGTGCACAAAATATGTAACCAATATAATGAAGTTAATGAAATAATTTATAAGGCTTTATTTATAAAAAAGAGTTGAATCTGCATGTGACCTTACCCAACTGAGAATTTGGAAGAATATTGAAATAAGAAAAAAAATGGAAGAAATACATGAACAAGATAGACACTTGTTCACACAAATGAACTATTTATCACAACAATTATGGGAGAGAAAGTGCCTTCTTTTCATGAAACAACTTGTTTAGGATTGTTTCGATAAGGTGTTTGATTTATTTGACAGTGGTACTTTACTTGAATTAGATAAACAAGATTTAAATATTATTGGTACAATTGTACTTATAAATATTCAAGGGATTTTAGACAAACAAAAAATAGAACTAGTATATTTATTAGGAAAAGGGTCTATTTCCTTCTTGAAAACCCTTAGGTACAACAACATGTATACTTGGTGCAAAAAGGTGAAGATGAAAAGTAACATATTATCTAAAATTGTAGATTATTTTAGAAACCAATATTTGACACTACCACCAAAAAAACAATCACACTTGAGGAGGTAAAGGAACATTATACAATTTTTACAAAAAGTTTTGATGATTTGTGTGTCCTAAATGAAGGTATTTTGAATAATTAAAAAAATTGGGAAGAATTATCTCCATAAATATTGAGAAAATATATATAAAATGATACAGGTTAGCTTCCTAAGATAGATAAAAAAATATTTGGCAACCATTACAGGCTCCCATGTCTTTGGCCTTCCATTTTAGAAGATTTCAATGAAATGTTCATTATTGGTGTGAATACCTATTTGATAATTATTTATCTTTTGAATCTCATTGAAGTTTTTAAGAAATAACATGTTCACCTATTTTTCAGGCATTGATTGATAAAGTTATTATTGGGAATTTCAATGTATTTATCATTCAAAAACTTGAACATTTATGAAATTCAAAACTTTCATGAGAATCTATGTGTTGGTGATTTCTATTGCATGAAAAAAAAATAGGTATCATACTTTGGGGTCCAAATAATTATGGATTCAATCGGACTCATATTACAGGTTTGAATTTTTCTCAGGATCCCACTAATTTTTATCTTTAATATCTCATCCTCCATTTATAATAAAGTAAATTAGAGGAAATTTTTGACATCAATAAAGATGTACCAACATTTCAAATGAATGGTTCACATAAAACAAGAAGGCCATTCAAAAATAAAATAGACAACTTATTTTGGGAGACACATATCTCTACTTTTAACAATTCAGATACATGTGAAGTGATAAGGTTATATATAGGAGCTGGATGGTGCATATTTGTATACAATTGTAAAATAATTTATTTTACTTTACAGAAATTGAAGAACAAACAATTTTAAATGTTTAATGTAAAAAATGTTTGACAAATTCAAAGCAACCAATACAATAACAACCACTTCGATTAGTAGTAGGTACATAACACTTTTAATTTATTTTATAATCATGCTTCATTTTTCAAATATAACATCTTAACAATATTTTGGTGTGTATGATTTGTTTTTCAAACCTAACAAGTTAGCAATATTTCGGTGTGTATCACTAATTACATTGCATGCAAGTGAAGAAACAACAATAATAGAAAATCAAATCAATGAACATGACACATTGCAAGTTGAAGAAAGTAAGATAAGATCATGAATATTTTTACAATTATATAATTTTTTATTTGTTTACTATTTATAATACTGACAAAATATTTCTTTATCTATTTATGTCTCAATTAAAATAGTTCACAACATAGATCTACAACTTTGTGTCTCTAACATAACAACCCATGACACAACTCTATAGGTTGTTAGCTCCATGAAAATAACACAAGGTAAAACTCTAAAACAAAAAATATTTTTAAAATATAAATATCAAATCAATTGATAATGATAATTTTTAGTTACTACATTATATAATACCTTGCAAGGAATAAATTACCAAAGGTTTAATGAAAGAGTGCATCTGTACAAACAAAAAAAGGTAAAAACCCCTTTCAATGAATGTGTAATTATAAAATTTCATACACTATATTATCTTTATTTATTTAAACACATTACAACTTAATTTTTCTTTATGAATAGGAGATTGTAGAAGAAAATAAAATATAAACTTGCATCAACTTTGGATTTGGAACTATGGGTTCATTTTATTGTTGTGTAGATTTGAATGTGGTTGTATTTACCTATTAAAATGTTTTTTACATATTTAATTTACCCAATTTAAAATAACATAATATGTGCTATACTATGTCTTTAATACAATAAATGTTGATGTAGAGTATCTATGTGATCTTTATCAATATAAAAACAATCAAGTATATTGTTCTAGAAATAATTATATTGCTATTGATTGATTTTTTTTTTAATTTGATGTGTTTTATTAGAACTATGTGAAATGGGTTCAACTATAGGTGTATACTCATTTGAAATTAGTGGCTTAGAATGAGTAAATCTTACTCTGTTTATTATGATGGGATATATAAATATATAAATATGTATTGGTATGCATAGGAACAATTAATACTTTCATTACTATAAGAATATATATGTTGGTTGATCAATGTTAAATTATTATCAATGTCTATAATAAATTAGTTATGGTAAAATGAGATTGATTCAAAATATGATCAAGTTATGGTCAAGTTATAAGGATTTAATAGAAACATGTATATGCATATGTATATTACAAAGTGGCAATATAAATGGTATATCTATGAATGATGAGTATAGTTACATGTGCCTGAGCATGTATCTATTTTTTATATGTTTATATGAATCTTTATAAAATTTAAGCAAATGCAAATAAAAAATGGATCAAATGAAATGCATTATGTTTATATGTTACAATATGAAATGCAAATCGAAAGTGCATCAATGATAATTATAGTAACATGTAAAACATTTTCTTAGAAAATTTCCATGTTATATTTATTATAATATAATATTGTTAATAAATGATTCCTTTCTTTTTTAACAACTTGTAGACATTTCAAAGGAGGAGCTAAAACCGACTTATAAAAAATTATTGATTTTGGGATTGGATGACTTATAATTTTTTATGAAAAAAATTAAACATATGAAAATTAATGATATGGGAAAAAAATAAGATTATAAAATATAAAATATGTCATGTTATATTCGAGATCATTCCAAATAAATTTTAAAGGTAGAATTGCAATATTTTTCTCATGTTGGCATTTGCTCGATGATAGAGGACAATAATTTGAGGATACCCGTTCAATCCATGGCTTAAATAAGTTAAATTTCATGTTTATTTAGGGAAAAATATATTCTACATTATTCAATATAAACATAAATAAATTGGATGAGGTTATTTTTAAAGGTACCTTTGAAGACAATTTTTCAATTGCTAACATGGTGTTCATTGATTGTAATTCTCAAAATTGTGTTACAAATCAAAAATAAAAAAATGAGTTATATTACATCAAGTAGATATAATAGAAATGAAAGTAATAAAGATGAAAAGGATTGGAGAATAAAAATGACGTCTATTATCACATTCTTGGGAGAAAATAATAATACATGATAGCAATTGTGAACCATTGTTTAGAAGGATGTAACTTCACCATATGACTCTTTCAAGTGTATTTACTGATTATAAACTATAATTATAGTAATAAACATTATCATAAATTTCATACAAGTGAATTCTAAATTATTTCAAATGTAGTTCAATTTATTTTAAATTTATTGATTCTAATTTAGAATTACTTCTATCTCATTAAGTGCAATTTGATTTATAGTTAGAGATACCTTAAAAGTATTGAATTAGGATCAAGATTCAAAGTTAGTCCCCTTGCAAGTGGATACTCCATCAATTTATCTTTAAATTCCCCAAATTGATGCATTAGTATATTGACACCTGCTCATGAAGATCTTCCCAATGAAAAATAAATAATTATCAAGTATCTCACTCATTAAATTTGTTTGGTGATGCCAAGTTATCTTGGACTCATGAAAACCTTAACAACCTAATGAAATGTAGTTATAGTATCTATGTTACCTTGGTTCCAAAATTTAATGGTTATCCATCAAACCTCACACAATATTTATGACTAAGTAACAATGGGAAACATCAAACGAGATTCTATTTAGTAGATGAACTAATTGTTTATTATGTTTTAATCCATAATTTTGTCAATCAAATGGTGCCATGTGTCCCAGTAAAGGAAGCTACTTCAAAGGATTGATGATTGGTCTGAAGGCCCATAAGGGTGCCACATGTTTGTAAAAGTCCAATTTATTGAAAATGATCTATCCTCAAATGGTTTGAAATAATCCAATTTATTTTAAATATATAAAACATATTTATGGAGAAAATATTCTCCACTCCACTTTAGTGGGTATAAGTCCAAATTATTCAAAATAGCCAAATTTAATCAAAATGTTTGATGCCCAAATGTTTTGGACACTCCAATTTGTTTGGAATATATAAAATTTATTTTTGGAAAATATCTTCTTCATTCCACTTTATTGGGTATACATTTAAATTATTTGAAATGGCCCAATTTATTCAAAATGATCTATGCCCAAATGCTTTGAAACAGTCCAATTTGTTTGGAAAATTGAAAAAAAAATTGGAGAAATGTTTTTCCAGTCTACTTTAGTGGATATAAGTCCAAATTATTTGAAATAGTTCATTTCATTTGAAATGATCTATGCCCAAATGGTTTTAAAGAATCCAATTTATTTGGAATATAAGAAAAAAAATTGGAGAAAATTTTCTCTACTCCACTTTAGTGGATATAAGTCCAAATTATTCGAAATAGTCCTTTTTAGGCCTAAAATTATATTTTTGTGCTTTTCCAAAAGATTGAACTTGCATAGTTAAATTTGATATTATAGACAATGTTTATTCATATTTAATTATCCCTTCCACATGCCTTTTATATGCTCAAATTACCTTGGATACTCATTTGGAATTATCCCAGTAATGTTTTTGTTATTGCATAATCCACTTGGAAGGTACCTAAAGAGGATTGTAGGTATTTTTAGCATCATGGGCTCTAAATGATTATGGGAATTGTAGGAAATAATATTATTTTTAATGGATAACATTATTTACTTGATTAAATTCATCATGGCATCTTTAAAATCATCAAAATATAGAAGAAAGTCAATTTAAACCTACAACTATGAAATACACCATATGAAAGTAGACATATCTAAAGTCTGAGAACACTTGTAGATGTTTTGAAACCTCCTAATCACCCTGTAGATCATTGAGTGAATGTAATTATGCTTGGAATATTACCAATGATTGTCCTATGATTTATTCCACTATAAAAATTCTAAAACTACACTAGATGACATGCTTGGTGATCACATACAATCTCTCTCTCCACATGGGATTTCACAAATATTAATTCAAATATTATGGGGGATTTTGAAATATGGATGGGAGAATAGATTAATTTATTTGAAAACTCTATATTCATTCTCATTACAATATTTGGGTGTAAATGTTTGACCTACAAGTTTATAGGCATATAGGTTAACAAAGCTTCTTTTGCTTAACTTCAAAAACATACCCTTAATGCTCTCAATTAGGATTATTAGTTATAAAAGGGTTTGAATAGTCTATTTATGATCTTTTGAATATTTTTATTTTACTCGTGAATCATGGAATTCACATATCTAGACCAAACATTTTGTCTTCATGTCATAGTCCTATATTCACTCTTTTACACCTTGGACTTTATTTTAGAACACTAAGACAATGACTCTCAAGCCCTGTCACTTGAAATTTATCCCTAAATATTATATTATAAACTCTTTCTATATTTTATTATTTATTTTATAACCTTCATAATGAATAAAACAAACATACATAACAAGGATCATCTCATCTATGCCTGTAAATTCACATAGCCCACTTGTGCATGCGTAAATACTCCTTTTATTGGGTTATATCACCTTGTTGATGCCTTGAAAATTTTTAAGGGGATTTGAGGAAGTTGGATCCAATTTAAACAATTTCATTTCACTCATTTCAAGAACAAAATAGTTTATCTCTCTTTTAATCCATGATTGTCATATTGAGTCAATGTAATTGGGTCTCTCTCAAGCCAACACAAGTATGCATTTGATTTTATTGATTCAAAATTGATATTTTAATAATATATTATACATTATGATATAAATTTGTAATCACTACTACAATGAGAAAACCAAGCCCTTGGGGTTTTACAAGGGGTTTTGACTACTTATTTTGGTAGCGATGGTTCATAGAATATATCCCATTAATACTTGAAATATTTCCAATAGGTTTTAATGGAATAAGGTCCCTTATAAACACATAATTTAAATTGATCTAACCCTTATTCCTCTTCATGAAGTAATAATTTGATAGTGACCTTCAATAGCTTATAAGGGGCTTGATGAAGGATATGAAATAGTTTTTTTCTTCTCTGGACCTATCAATGCTCCCAAAATAATTATTTTTTCCTAAAAGCATTAGAGGGATATGAAACCATCACTTTATTACTTGAACTGACCATCTCCACCTTGAAAATTTGCTCTATAATCCATTGGAAAGTACATTGCTATGTTATATTTCACTTTCTAGGCTTTTAAAAGGTCCTACTACTTATTGTACATTGAAAATGACCTAAACCAACATGGAAAAGGAATAAAAATCTTGTAATAACTTTGAAACATATTGGAGACATAAAAATGAACTTCACCCTTCTAATTTTGATAGGCAACCATTACATTAATTTCTACAAAACTATCTAAAACCATGCTAAACATCTTATAGAGGGTCCAACAATGGATATTGGATAATCATTTGAGGATCATGACTTCTCATATTGATTGTAATACATTATAATACCTTGATCAACACAAATCTTCACCATGACAAGACAAGCTAGGAACAAGACAAGAACTTGCAAGTCTATCAAATAAAATTAAATTAGTCTAGAGAGAAAGTTTTTAATGTTATTTACCTATGGTAGCCAATTTTGGATAACACTTAACATGAAAATTTTTATAAGCATATTTATTTTGTAGGTATAGTGAATAATCTTTGTCATCTCCTTATTTTTTAGTCCTTATTCCATTAAGCATTGACCATCTTTTCCAAAGATGATTCTTGGGTATTGTTAATGATCACACCATCATCCTTGTGACTTTTTATGTCTCCTTCTCTTCTTCCTTATTCTCTAAAAATATTTTTAATTCCTATTGAAAAAAAAATCCCTCAAGGGGAAGTATTATTTAATTTCAACTCCATTCTTTATTTGTAAAAAAAATTATCCATTTTTATAACCACAAATTAGATTAAGGGCATGTGTTGATGATTAATCTTATTTGGCTTCATTTATTCCTAAGTCAAGTCAAGTTTGTGAGGGATTTTATATTATGTGCATTTATAATTTATATTATCTATATTGTATGAAGTGTCACACATATTTTATCATTTTTTAATGAAATATTAGAGTTATAATTACATGCAACTCCCCCCTCCATGCTTGTCACACACATCTCCCTCACCCATAAAGGGATTAGGGACACTTAGAAAACACATGAAATTTATGTAAATAATTCATCATCCATTCTTCCCAAAACTTAATATAGCCTATCTTGAGATGTATCTTTTATCTTGAGGACATTATTATTTCTCATTTTTTTTTTTACGTAGAAAACATTTAATTAGATAATTTTACTTTGTAATTCTTCTAATAGATGTGGGATTTTTCTTCATTTGATAAATTCCCCCACTTAACAAATCTTGTCTCATATTTGTGGTTAATTTTATTGAGGTAATTTAGTCTATTTGTGATTACATTTTCTTTATGCTTTCAATGTTATTATAAACATATTGGATAACTCCTAATATGTTTCCACCATATGGTCAATTTCTTCATTCACATTCATTATCATGTTGGGATTCGGCCTATATGGTCACATCTTATTTTGTCATGGACACTCATTTAGTACAATATGCATCTCACCTAATGAGAGATGTAAAACATTCAACTTGACTAAACTTGGTGGGAAATATATATTCATAATATCATAACAAATGGCAAAACCTTTGAAGCCTATAGTTATGTCCAGTAATCCCCATAACTTTAGTATTAATTTAGTTCTAATGTCTTATTTTTTTTTCAAAATTATTCCTAATAAATTTGACTTAACTTAGGCCTCATTGAGTCAAATGTTTCCATATGGCCTAATTTATAATTTAAGTTCATGTCTAAATTGTATGTCCTCTTTGTAATTATCATCTTTATTCATCTTTGACATCTTTATGATCCTCTTAGGTTCAAAAAATTCCTAAAGATCCACATATCCATTAATTTTAG
>JARHVA010001959.1:27500-52500 GCA_037957365.1 Torreya grandis | reverse complement strand
TGTTAGTTGCTAGAACTTGATCAAATTTTAATTAGAGTCATAGTGGCTTTTTCCCACCAATTTGATCTATTTTAAAATTTGAATCTTATGATAAGGTTTTGGGGTGTAGTTATGTTTGTAAAAGTTTTCAAGTGGATTGGCTAAGTTATATAAAGTGGTTAAAGTTTTATAGTACATACATGACTCACTTAATTAGTCATCTTGGTGATTAAGTGAGAAATTAGGTAGTTGGACTTCTTCAATGTACATGAGGAAGTTAAGGTAGTTAGGGTGGTTGTATGGAATTTAAAATAATTGGTAGATGTTTTTTGAAAGTAGTCAGAGTATAATGTAGAGTTTGGATTTGAAAGACAAATGTAAAATAACCCTTGAAGAAATAAAATAAGAAATTTTGTATTTTTGAAAAAAAATGTTACAGATTTATGTCATTATGGTTAAGCTTTAAAGGGACTATGCTTTGAATGTTTTTGGAAGAATTATTAATTAAATAAGTTGGTTCATGTTTCAAACATGATTGGTGAGTCTGCAATTTTTTTTTGAAGATAATCGAAGCGTTCACTTATGAGTTCCAACATTATTTAAACATGTATATCTACAAACATTATTTCTATGAGTTAACCAATAAATTTGATTATATTTTGCTGAAAATTTAAAAAAACACATTTAGGAAGTCATGATTATATTAATAACATCTTATAGGGATTCATATATGTTATGTAAAGTCTTTATTACAAGAAATTGGATGTATTCATTGGTTTATATTTAAAATTTGTCACAATCCCACATACCCTTTATTGTTAAGCATTCTGTGTTTAGAAGGATTGAATGTATTCTCTTTATGAATTGTAAACTAAATTGAAGGTGAAGATGTGATTACTATGATGGGATATATTTAGTATTAATGAGTTTATTGATAGTTTAAATGCATTAGAATATGTCTGACTTTCATAAAGTACCCTAGATCTGTAAGTAAATATGTTTCAATATGCAGTCAAACAAGATATGGTTGAAAATGTGGAGAAGATGTGGTGTATAGAGTAAAGGTTGATTTATAAAGGTGTAATAACATTATTCAGAGGTTATTATATCCTTAGGTTGGTTGGTAAAACCTTTTAGAAGTAACAAGTCCAATATACCTTCCTCTTAGAAGACTGTAACCCTGTGTTTGAGTGCATAGTAGGATAATAATCAAGACATTTTGAATGAATAGAGGCTTTATGGAGGTAAATTAATAGTTGAAAAAGGTAATTAATGATAATAAAAATCTTTGGAAATAGTCAAAGTTATTTGAAAACATTTTTGACACATGAAACTTGAATTTTACTCTTCTCAGGCTCTTACTATCCTGTACAAACCATGTGTTAGAGTTTCTACAATAAAATGAGTTTATAGAGTGATGTAACTTCTAAAAAATCCTATAATTTGGTGGATAGGTGGGAAATAGTATGTGAAAATAGATTATAAGGGTTTGGGTTCATTTTCATACATTTTAGTATAGTTATAAGAGGATTGTGTGTAGAATGGTGCACGATAGATCTAATAAGCCTAATTTAAAGTCTCAAATGAGATTAAAAAATGGCTTAAAGATATAGTTATGGCCTGTAAATTTGTAGTATATTAGTATTATATATAGGGTACCTAAATATATCCCTATTTTTTAAATTAAATTATGTATTAATCCATAAATAATGAAAATCTTTAAAAAAAGGATAGTAGTCTTATTTGCTAAGGTATACAGAGTTTGAGAAAAGAGTAAATTGATGATTGAAGAGTTTGTGATTTGAGATAAGAGTTTATAAAAGGAGGTAATAAGAATGTATAAAGGTGTTAAAGAACATTAACTAATCCAAAAAACTCAAGAACCATTCAATTCATATTGCACCAATGAGCCATTACTAAATAAGTGAGTTTGGAAACAAGACAAAGAGTGTGATTATTGTTGGGCAAAGGTAAATTGTAATTTTTTGTTCATATTACTATCTAAATATACAAGTGTTTTATTACCCTTTGCATAATTTTGGTATCAGATCCTAAAATTCATTACAGAGAAGGTGGATAATTTTGCAAGCCAAATAAGGTACACATTTGATTATTGTTTTTAATTTATGAATTGGATTAGTTCATTTAAAGTATGATGAAGGTTATTTAAAAATGCTGATAAAGAAGATTATAGGTGATTGAAAGAGGTTTTTTATGTTTTTTTAAGTCCAAGAGAGGCTTAGGAAGATATAAGGAGATAAAGAATCTCACAAGGAGAGAGAAAAGTGAATTACTCAAGGAATTAGATCAAAGGAGAAATCTTGGATAAGGAGTGGAAATAAGGTGCAATAGACTTACTTAATGTGGAACAAGGTGAAAAATACTTGCTTAAGAGAGTAAAATTGCCTAATACAAAGGACCAATAGAGAGAAGAAGAGAGGTGAGATAGTTTCATATGAGAATGTGGAAGGATTGTTTACAAGTCTGTCATATCACTTGTCATTCATTAAAAATAATGAGTATCTAGACCACTTTGTTGAAAAGGTGGGTATGTTTAGAGAATTGGCTATATAAAGAGAAAACATTGAGAAAGTAAAGATTACACAATAGTAAGAAGGGGATAGTGAGGTTGAAGAGGATGAAGACATTGAAGGAGAAAATAGAAAAGAAACAACACTCCCACAAACAACATCCCCAATCATACAAGTACAAGAGAGAGGTTACTAAAAGGACAAGTACGAGATTATTTTCATTGACTTGTGTGTTACATTTATAGGTTGGTTTCAAGAGAATACTAATAATTTGAAGATGATCAGATGGGAGATCAGTGTGCAAGAAGATGATCTCAAAGGAAAAATTAAAAAAAGGTGAATCAAAGAGGAGCCATCATAAAGATAAGAAAGCATCAAAAGGGCATATGGTCTCAAATAGGCCTTGGGATCTAGGTGTACATGAAATTTTAGAAGGATGCTACAAATAATGTCAAATTCAAATCATTTACAACTTTTTGGGAAAGTTTTTCTTGCTCCTTGGTAGTATGATGTAGGAGCATCACTACCCCATTGTACATATTAGTATTTTTCACATGTTATGATTCATTAAGGAGTCAATATAGTATTTATGAGGTCTATAAGGACCCATGTTGGTTTCTAAAACTTGATCAAATTTGAATTAGAGTCATAGTGGCATTTTCTCACCAATTTGTTCTATTTGAAAATTTGAATATTGTGACAAGATTTTGGGGTGTAGTTATGTTTATAAAAGTTTTAAATTGGGTTATTTAAGTTAAATAATTTGTTCAAAGTGTTATAATACCTACATGACTCACTTAATTAGTCATATTTGTGATTAAGAGAGAAATTAGGTAGTTACACTTCTGTAATGTGCACGAGGAAGTTATGGTAGTTAGGGTGGTTATATGGCATTAAAAAGAGTTGGTAGATGTTTTTAGAAAGTAGTAAAATTATAATGAAGGGTTTGGATTCAAAATATAAATTTAGAAGAGCCCCTAAATAAATAAAAGAATAAATTTTGTATATATTTTTTTAAAAGTTGCAAAGTCTGAGTTATTATGGTTAAGCTTTGAAGGGACTGTGCTTTGAATGTTTTTGGAAGAATGATTCAAGAAAGAAGATGGTTCATGTTTCAAACATGAGTGGTGAGTTTGCAAATGTTTTTTGAATATAATACAATATTTCAATTACGAGTTCCAATGTTATTTAAACATGTATATATGTAAACCTTGTTTATGTGACTTAACCAGTAAATTTGATTATATTTTATGGAAAGTTAAAAAAACAAATTTAGGAACTCATGCTTGTATTAATAATGTCTTATATGGAATAATATTTATGATTAAAATTATTTTTTACAATCATTTTTTTGTATTCATTTGTTTATGAATAAAATTTGTCACAATCCTCCATACCCTTTATTGTTAAGCATTTTGTGTATAGAAAGATTGAATCTATTCTCTTTATGAATTGTAAAATTTTGAAGGTGTATATGTTATTAATATCACATGACCTATGCATTATTAATAAGGTTATTAATAGTTTAATTACATTGGAATTTTCCAACTTTCACAAAGTACCCTAGACCTGTAAATAACTATGTTTCAATATACAGTCAAACAAGATATGGTTGAAAATGTGGAATAGAGGTGGTGTATAAAGTAAAGGTTGATTGAGAAAAGTTTAATAACATTTTACAAAGTTTATTTCATCCCTAGGTTGATTGGTAAAACCTTTTGGAAGGAATATGTCCAATAGACCTTCCTCTCAAATGAATGCATCCCTATGTTTGAGTGCATAATAGGACATTAATTAAGCCATTTCAAATGAATAGAGACTTTATGGAGCTACATTAATAGTTGGAAAAGGTGATTCATGATAGTAAAATTATTTGGAAACAATCAAAGCTACTTTAAATCCTTTGTGAAACATGAAACTTTAATTTTACTCTTCTCAGCTCTTACTATCATGTACAAACCTTGTGCTAGGGTTTCTATAGTAAAATGAGTGTATAGAGTGATGTAACCATTCAAAATCATGTAATTTAGTGGGTAGGTGGGAAATATTATGTGAAAATAGATTATAAGAATTTGGGGTCATTTTTGTACACTGAAGTATAATTACAAGAGGAATGTGTGTTGAATGGTGAAAGATAGACCTAATAGGCCAAATCCGAGGCCTCAAAGGAGATTAAAAAGTGATATAAATATAGATTTATGGCCTATAACTTTGTAGTCTTCTAGTATTGGATACAGGGTTTCTAAATATATCCATAATTTTTCAATAATATTCTGTACTGATCTGTACATAGTAAAAATCTTTAAAAAAAGGCTAGTAGCCCTATCTACTAAGGTGGGTAGAGTTTGGGAAAATCATAAATTGATGATTGGAGAGTTTATGATTTGACTTATGAGTTTATTAGAGGAGTTAAGAAACATGTTTAAAGGTGTTAAATATCATTAACTAATCCAAATAACTCAATAACCATTAAATGCATATTGCACCAATGAGCCATTGCTAAAGAAGTGATTTTGGAAACAAGACACAGAGTGTGATTATTATTGGGCAAAGGTAAAGTGTATCTACTTTATTCATATTAATATCTAACTAGACAAGTGTTATATTACCCTTTGCATTAAGACTGAATCTAGGTCATAGAGCATCTATAATCTTAAACTAAGTTGTTAAGGCTCAAGGCTCAAATTCTAGGGAAAATTTATTAGTATGACCAAGTTAAAGCTCAACTGTGGTGAAAATTTTACACTCAAATCAGACTATATACACAACCATCACTACTATTAATAAATTCCCAATTCTAAGTATAATAAAAGTACACATAAATTTTATAACTTTCACACAATATCACCTACCTTGTAAAAGTGTTTGAAATGGCATAATTTGGAAAAAAATCTCCTCCATTCACTCTGCTAATCTTTCCCCTCTCTAGGTCTCTTTGCTCCTTATATCTTTTCCTCTCTTCTCTTCTCCAACTTTCCCTCCTTTTAAAACTTGCCTCTTTCGTTTTGGGACGACCTTTTTATTTTTCTCAAAGCTTGCCATTTTTTTTCTTTTATTTTATTAAATGATTTGTCTCTTTTTATAAATTTTTTCCATAAGCTACTAAATCTTCTATTTTCCACAAATTCAAATTCAATAAAAAATAAAAATGTTTTTTATTTTATTTATAAAATAATTACCATAAAATACAATCGCTTTGCTTATTTTATTTGTTTTATTCCATTAACATTTTTTCCTATTTATATATATTTGTAATGAATTTTTAATGATATGAATTAATGATAAATAATCATAATGACTTATTAGCAATATGACTAATATAAAGTCAATAATATTATTTTAATCAAAAAATGGTAAATCACACATTATTATTCAAACCCAAATTAAAATAATGTACTACATTATTTAGGTTACCAATGTCCTTTGTGATATTTATATGTATGTTAAGGAATTTAATCCATTTAATGATATTCTTGAATATCTCAATTGCAAATGGAAAAATGGTCTATTAGTAGAGATGAGGAAGAAATCTCCTACCACACAATCAATTTTTAAAAAATCTACTCATAGAAGAATGTCACCTTGATGATCATATGGTTGATTGCATGTTGAATCTCTTTGATAAAGTCATCTCTGATGCTAGTAATGTCTCCCTTACCAATGTTCCTTCTGAAGAGGAGACTAAAAGTGTGGTCTTTGCAATGAAAAGTTCCAAAGCCATAGGACTTGATAGGTTCCCTCCTTCCTTCTTTCATAAATGCTAGAACTTAGTTCACAATGAGGTTGAAGTAGTTGCTAGAGAATTATTCCAATCTAAAACAACCCGTAGAGGAATCAATAACACCTTATTAGTTTTAATCCCAAAAAATCATGGTGATAATAATTTACAAGACTTCTACCCTGTTAATCTTTGTAATACCATGCATAAAATTTTCTCCTCAATCTAGGTAAAGCAAATGCAACATCTCTTGGGTAAATTCATTGGGGAACAATAGTGGGATTTTGTGGCTAGCAAACAAATACCACATCGTATTGTCCTGGTTCATGAAGCCATCTGATCCATATTTAGATCCTCAAGATAGGAAATATTCCTTAATTTGGATATGTTGAAATCTTACAATCAGGTCACCTGGTGCTTCTTCATGCTAATTTTGGAGAAGCTGGGATTTAATCAGGACACCACGAACATTATCTAGAACTGCATATCCACTCCTGAATTTTATGTTATCATTAATTGAATTCCAAAAGGTTTATTCCCTAATTTTAGAGGACTAAGGTAAGGATATCCTCTCTCTCCTTACCTCTTCATCATCTTAGTAGAAATGTTGGGTAGGAGCCTACTAATATCCCACTCTCAAGGATTGATAAAAGGGATTTTAGTGGCTCTTAATACATATCTTATCATGTATGAACAATTTGTTGATGATATCATTATCTTAGGTGAAGCCTTTATGGAGGAAGGTAAACATTTGAAACTCATTCTATAAAATTATGATGATGTTTTGAATCAATACATAAATTTTTAAAAGAGCTCTCTATTTTTCATCAACACTCCTCCTTTTCAGCAAAAAAGAATTGCCAAAATTTTGGAATGCCAGGCGGGAAACATTTCATCAAATCATTTGGGCATTCTGGTTTTTGAAGGAAAAATGGATTCAAAGTTTGGGAACCCTCTCCTTGATCGTATACAAATAAATATGGCAAGGTGGAAGGGTCACCTTCTGACATAAGTAGGGAAGTACCAAATGCTCAAAGCCTTGATCCAAAGCATTCCTATCTACCAAATGTCTATCTTCATAATTACCTCAAAGTTAGCAACTAAAATTGAACAAATAAAAAAAAAACTTCTCATGGAGGGGAACCAAAGAAATATTCAGCTACAACCTCATCACTTGGGAAAATCCTACCTTCCTAAATAAAATGGAGGTTTGGCTCTCTAAAACATAAAATCCATGAATAGGGCCCTATTGGTGAAAATGGGTTGGAGAATTTGAAGTTATACAATGACTGGGCAAGAAAAGTTAAATCAAAATACATGGAAGGAGTAAAATCTAATGATTTCTTGTAGGAAGAAGGCTCAGAGGATGTATCTACTCTCTATATGGCCATCACCAATTGCAAATAACTTTTAATGAAAGGCATCAAATGGAAATTTGGTAATGGGAAAAAAATTGATTTATGGGAAGATTTTAGGTTATCATCCTCCCCTATCCTCACAATAGACTTGGGCTAACTATTATAGGGACCTCAAACAAAGATGGGGCTCAAAATTCAAATATTATTGGGTGGTGAATGAAGGTTAAAAAAGATGGACAATGATCTCCACTAAAGGGCTCTCTACTAAAGAGGCTTAGGAAATACAGATCCCCAACTCATCAATTAGTCAAATCCATATTCCTGCATTATGTAAGGAAGACCAATTTATATGAGTTATTGAAGATAGTGGTTCATATCGGTGGCCTTAAGACACACAACAGACCTTAATCTAGTAAGTAAATGGAATTTATAGAAATATATTTGGATGAAGCATTTGAATCCCAAAGTTAGCTACTTCTTTTGGCTAATTACATAGGACAAAATATTGATAGTGGATAACCTGGCTAAAAGAGGACTGATAGTCCCCAATAGATGCCCATTATGTGGGAATGTGGAAGATTTGGTCAAACACATATTTTTTAATTACCCTTTTAGTTTGACATTATTTAACTGGATGTTGAATAAGTTCAACTTGATTTGGTTGAAATTGAACAATGTGCTTGATTTCATAAATTAATAGAAACCACCTTGAAATCTCCCATCTCTAGAGTTCCTATGGTACTTAGCTCTTCCACATTAGTTTTGGTGCATATGCAAGGCCTGCAATGATAGCCTCTTTGTAAATAAAAATTCACACCTCGAAAGGGTCCTTCCTCTGACTCTACTAGGCTATCACTAAAAATTGGAAAGATTTTTCTCCCAAGGACAAAAACCCTATCCCTACTTCAACATAACAAATTTTCAGCAACTTGGACATAGTTTAGCAATTATGTTCCCCCTCAAAACCACTCATCCACAAACATAAAAAATAGAATCCTCTACTGGAAGGATGGGATCAAATGAACTTTTATGATGCCTCTAAAGGAAACCCAGGACCTATAGGTAGGGGAGGAGTCAAAATGAAATCAAAAGGAGAGTTGATTATTGCTTATGCAGGACCATTGGGAAACTAAAAAACCACCTTATTGAATCCAAGGTGGCCCTTCAAGGTATCTAACTGGATTCTATAATTAGAAATAATCATCTTGGAAGGTGATTATTTAAACATTTTAAATGCCTTGGATGGAAAAATAATCCCTTATCACTCAATAGAAGACACCATGGATGATGCAAAGTTACTTTTTAGGGGAATGACACAAGTCTAAATTATGCACACATATTATGAAGGCAATGGGGTGGCAGATCTACTTACCAACATTGGAGTGGAATTCCACCTTTTAACTAGTCAACATGAAGGATTCCATGTCCCCAATAATGTCCTAATGGCTATATAAGATGAAATTATAACAGGTTAAATGGGTTATCATGCCATCACATGCATGAAATATTTCTATTAAGAGATGGAATTTAAAAATATTGAAAGACCATAATGAAGAAATGAGGTGGTTTAATTACCATTGGACAAAGGTATCAAGTATTTTAAGCCTATTTTGTATATTTCAAACCTATCCTCTCCAGAACCATCTATCCATTTGTCTTAGCTTTGCTATCACTATGCCAATAGGGGAAATAGATAATGATTAGAGCCTATCTCATGTTCTAAGGTGTAGGGATAGAATAAGGTATGGGAAAATTTAATGTGGGGGGGGGGGGGGGGTCTCATAAAGCTAGTGGTGTGAATTATTGATCATGACATCGACATGGCCCTGAACTTCATCACTAGATGAAAAAAGTGCATAGTGGTATTGTGGGGTATAAAAATCAAAATCATAGAGGAATTCATAGAGGAGGCCAATTTTATGTCCTCAAAATGATAAAACACCTACAAGGATCAAACAAGAAGTATGAGCTCCTTCAATGATTTTTTTCCATGAATGAGTTCATGAAAATAGATAATGGATTCCCCTAGGTAGACCTTCCATGACATTGGTAGAGGTATGTCTCCAGGTGATGAGATACATGAACTTAAAGGGTAATTATACCTTAATATTTTTTCATCATTTTATGTTATTAAATAAATTTATAGGTTATAAGATAATCATATCATTCTACCTAATAAAGTCACTAGAATGCACTGCTTTAGCCCACCAACTTAATGAGTCCAAACCCATTCTATATAAGGGGCTTATTCTGCTACTTGTTAAGCATGGTCAAACTATGCAAGAGAAGGAAGTACCCCAAGGGGATCCTCCATCAAAGAATATTATTAGAACTCCCCAGAGGGGACCCCACCTTGGGGTCCTATCACCCATATGTTATAACTCCCCAAGCTAGTCTATCTAAAACCTCTATCAAAGACCTTCCACTTAAGCTTTTTTTCCCAAGCCCAAGATAGTCTTACTAGATGAGGGAAATTATACAGAGGCCATCAGGAAGGGAAAATTCCTTATGTTTGATGAGCTAAAAAACAATAAAGAGTAGCTTGACAACTTTAACAATAGGGTAGAGGAGGTTGATCTGACCCTAGCTAACCTTATCCATAAGTGAAATGCCCTACACTGATAGGTGGATTCAACTATTAAATCCTTTGTCTAGTCCATTAAGGTAGACCAAACCCCTATTAAGTAGTTGTTAAAGGTTACACAAATCCCCCCACCTAGTTCCCCTAATTTTATCCCTATCAAGAAAACACCCATGTAGGTCCAAGGCCAGAAAAGGCCAGACATGATCCTCCTAGGTGATGGTGAAGAAGTTCCTAGTAATTAGATGTGGGAAAATGTATCCAATATTAAGTAGGGAATTCCAAAGAAGACATCTGAGGAGGAGAAGAAAATACCAGAGGCCCCCTCTTGATATTATTTTATGTTTTATTTCTCTAATTTTGGTAATCTATAATTAGTTTTTATTGCTCGGCCATAGTTTGGCCTATTAACCTAATTGGATAATATTTTTGCGGTTCTTGAATCCTTGTAAAATCAAATTATTTACCTGATCAAATAAAAAAATATTTGTGAATATCATAAAGATAACTTGTCATTAACATAAAATATTAATAAGACATGTTGGATAGTCTACATATAGTAATAACACACACTATTCATCCTAATTTACATTTTCTACAACATTAATAGTCATGAATACATTAACATGACATACAACACAATCACACAAGATTAGTTCATCTAAGCATAAATATGAACTAACACACATACTTATATGATTATTTAAATATAGTTAACATAAAGAATATACTAATGTTAGTAATTCAACAAATGCATATAACATGTACTATCTAATGTGGTGTGTGTAGGGTTCTAGCCATTCTTATATCATCCCCCAACACCTCCATCTATAATCATGTTCTGAGGGATGAATCTCTTATGCATCCAACTCATGAGAATAATGTAGTTAGTCTATAAAATCATGACATATATAGTAAAATATTACATAAATAATAAATAAACATGATCATAATGTAAAGAATATATAATACAATCAACTCATAATAATGCAAACATGAAATTAAAGCTACATACAACTATCTCATAAGAACATATGACTTACAACTTACTTAGTAATAATCAAATTAGTAAGCATAAAATCCATGGATAATCAACAAAATTTTCTTAGCAAGAAATTTGGATGTAACATCCTTCCCCCTTAAAGCTAATAATTCTCCCAATGACACTTATTCAAATATAAGTTTTTAAGTAAAAACATTAGTCAACAAAAAAAATAACATAGTATGAAGCATCAAATAGAGCCAATAAATGTGGAAATCACCTATAGAAATCATCATTGTCCTCCCAAGTAGCACTATCCTCATATTATTAGTCCCACAATACCTTGCACTATGACATCTCTCTATTATTTAAATTAAGTTTGTGAGTGTCAATTAATCTAATTGGTTCTACCATGACCACCCCAGTGTCTAGAACTTTCAAAGCATTCCAATCCAACGCATGTGAATGATCAACTATATACTTTTTAAGATAAAAAAAATGAAAGACATTATGAAATATATCTAGGGTTGGTGGTAACGCAAGCCTATATGCTATAATATTGGCCACTTATAATACCTCTAAGGGTCCCACATATCTTGGTGAAAATTTTTAAACTTCATAAATTTAATCAAGCTCTTCTGCGGCTTAACCTATAAGAATACTTTATAACATACTGAAAACTACCTATCTATTCTCTTCAGATCATCATAACTCTTATTCATATTATTGGCCTCAGCCAATCTCTGCCTAATTGATCTAACTTGATCTTTCATTTTTAAAAGCATCTTAGGTTCAAAGACTACCCTGTTTCTAACCTTTCCCAACTGAATGGTGTTTTGTACCTTCCATACAATCCTTCAAATGGTGCCATCTTCAAATCTGATTGGTATGAGTTATCATAAGAAAACATAACCAATAGAAGATATTTTTTCCACTTGTATTATTTATCCATTCAATACATAAAAACAAGGTCCTCTAACACCTAACTAACTTGCTCAGTCTGACCATCAATCTCTAGGTGATATATAATGTTAAATTTTAATTGTATACCCAAAGCTGAATTGAGAGTTACCCAACATCTAGAAGTCATATTTTAATCATAATCCAAAATAATATTCTCTATAAATCCATGCAACTAATACACTTCCTTTACAAAACTCTTTGCAAGAGTGGGTGCATCATCTATCAAATTACCTAGTATATAATGAGAGTCCATGGTTAGCTTATCAAATATAACCAATATTATGTTGTGCCTACTCTATGACAATGTTAAACCTTGGACAAATCCCATACTAATCACCTACCACTTCCATTCTGGTATATCATGTGTATATAACAATCTTTCTAGATGCACATGTTCAACATTCACTTGCTGACATTCTAGGAAATGTGACACAAATTCCAGTACATCTTTCTTGATTCTTTTCTCAAAATAAAGTTGTCTAAGCTCTGCCATAATCTTGGTTACTCTTGGATGTCCTAAATATGGAGAACTATGTAGTTCCTTTAGCATTGTGATCCTTAGATTATCCCTATATGGCACATACATCCTTATATTGAATCATAAAAGACTATCATTCTCCAATATAAATCCTTTATACCTAGGATTCTAATCATTTTTAGATAATGCTCTACTAACTTGATCATTGAATTCATCCCATGGTAAAAATTTGATCACATGGTCCCTGAAAGTACTCTTGATAGTATCCATAAATGCTATGTACCTCCTATGACTTAAGGCATCAACTACTCTATTTTTCTTACCTTTGATGTAGTTGATATCAAAATCATAATAAAATAAGAACTCTAGCCAATGTCTCTAATGATAATTTAGATTTGGTTAAGTGAAAATGTAATTGAGTCCCAAGTTATCAGTATTGAGTTCAAATGATTTCCTAGTAGATAATACCTTCAAACATGAAAAACATGCATAATTATTGTAAGTTCTAGGTCATGAGGGGCATGGTTAACCTTATAAGTCTTCTAATTCATTAATTTATAAGCTACCACTGCACCATCCTACATAAGGAATCCTCCTAGTCCATCCTAAGATGCATCAATGATAAAAAAAAATGACCATTTGGGTTAGGAAATCTTAACCCTAGTGATGAAGTAATTCTTATTTTGAATTCCTTAAAATATAATTCACACTTATTTGACTAGATAAAACTTTGGTTATTTCATTACAGGGTGGTAATTGGATTAGTTTTCTTGAAAAATTTGAAACAAACTTTCTGTAATAACCCACTAATCCCATGAAACTCGTTACCTCATGCACATTCTTTGGTGTTGGCCATTCCATAGTGGTTCTTATCTTTGTAAAATCTACAAAAATACCATCCACAAAAATAAAATGTCCTAGATATTGTACTCTCTCTTGGAAAAATGCTTACTTAGACAACTTACCATACAACTTGTGCTTTCACAACTATTTTAGAACTAGTTTCAGATGTTGAAGATACTCTACTACATTATTAGAGTATATAAGACTGTCATCAAGAAAAACCAAAATAAAGTGATCTATATAATCTCTGAAGACATTGTTCATGAGATTCATTAATGTTGCTAGAGCATTTGTCAACCCAAATGGTAATGTTGGGAACTCATAGTTCCCATAATGAGTTTTAAATTATATCTTAGGAATATCCTCATACCTTATCTTCAGTTGATGATATCTTTCTCTAAGGTCAATTTTAGAAAAGATAATTTCTCTTTGCATCTAATAAAAAATATCATTTATACAAGGTAGTGTATACATATTTTTGATAGTTTCCTTATTCAAGATTTTATAATCTATGTAAAGTCAAAGAATACATCCTTCTTTTTGAAAAAGATATTTAGTGTACCCCATGGTGACACATTTGGCCTGATCAACCCCTTGGACAACAATTCTTGGAGATGAATCCTTAATTTAACCAATTTAGTGGTTGTAATCCTATAAGGTGCCTTAGACTATGGTTCTAATATAGGTATGATATCGATAGATAAATCAAACTCAAGTTTAGGAGGCAATCCTGGCAATTCCACTAGAAACACATCATGAAAATTCTTAACAAATGGATAATCTTTGAGGGATTGCTCCTTATATCCCTCCTTCTAAATTGTCTTGATGATAAATGCTTATGATCTTTTTCCCTGATCCTTCTTGAGTTACATTACATAAATTTTCATAAGCCTTAATTCTCTCTTCTTGCCTTGAATGTGTCTGAATTTAAAAATTGTCTGGACACTCAAACTTCATTAGGTAGAAATAAAACTTGGATTTATGCTCTACAAGCTAGTTTACCCCTATGATCACATCATATGGCCCTAATACTTCTACATAAAGATACACTACTATCATGAATTCAGGCAACCTCATATCTAGCCAACTCTAGAACTATATATGTTCCTACATTTTGAGGAATTCTCTTTTCAATAGGATGCTTACTAGGTACATCATGATGTACTTCCTCTTCAAAGCCATGAATTTATTATTCTAAGGCTAAAATTTTGTCCTTATTTTCATTCACGGCTGCAAAAATATGATCTAATTTTGTTACTTGCTGGTAAATTGGTTAGGATTAAATGGAGGGTTATTATCATAAACATTTGAAGGACCTTCTATAAATACTCTAGATTTCACCATTCTCCTTTATAGTAAAATAAGGATACAAAAACATTGGTGGAATCATTAGGTCCTAGAGTTCAAGCCACACCTCTAATACCGCATTTGACAACCTCACTGGGTTTGATTTAGAATAACATGATTTTTATTTTAAATTTAATCAATGTATTCTTTCATTAGATTTAAACAAGAGAATATATTTAGTGATCTAGATAAAAAAAAATCTAAATATGATAAATATAAAGAAACATGTGACATCTATCTATCACTGGTCACTATCATCAGATGAAACACAACATAACTAAATATAAAAAGTAATTATAGATTTATAGCCATAGCTGGTACAAATATTCAGTGACTATTTTTATGGTACAGTAAGCAAATAATTGCATCTCATCAGTTATAATCAATACATTACATGATACAAGATAAATATTTTCACAGTGCCTGAGTTCTCAAACTCTAACATCTATGGCAATCTCAAGTGTAGTCTCTAAATAAGTACTATTGTGAGGAGGGTGAGCATTATCCCAACATTTTTATGCACCAACCATAGGTCATTAATCCCCCACATAATCTCTAATTAGATAATGGACCTCCCTTCATGGATGAGTAGATAGTGATTGTGCAGGAATCTATAGAGACAAGATAGTAACCATGTGTTGTATGATTCATAAACACATGCAGTGTACCATAAAAAAAATTATTCTAACATGATATCAAAGAAGCATTTAAATCATACATATGAAATGGAAAATTTTAACTAAACATTACTTCAACTAAAGTTTTCAATAATTATTGATCTCTAGAATAAGTCAAATTCATACACACCACTTTATCGGATTACCTTCATCTAGCACTAGTGATACTAGTAAGCTAGTGAAGTCCAACTCACTGCTTGCCTAGTACCAACAATATGATATTTGGTTAATATAAATATAACCAATAAATTCATACATATTACTTCCTATTATCAGATATAAAACATTACAAACATATGAATAATCAAAATTCATATGTTTAATCCATAAAACGTATGAATGAATCTCTACTATATTATTTTCTATGTAAATAATAAGCATAACAAGTACAATATATTCCAACCGAGTATTTTACACACACACACACACACACACACACACACACACACACACACACACACTAAAAATATCTATTTTTTTAAGTAGATAAAAATACAATAGATTCAATGATAAGCACTAATATCACAATCCATCATTAATGTCCACACTACTCAATTTCAAACAAATGGTCATAAATAAGAAAGTCATAATATTCATAACGGTCATAATAATTTTCCATTCTTAAAGAATCTATAACTTCATTTTTACCAATAAAAAGAATTGTAACTATAGGCACACGACATGATCCACATATATATGTTACATATGCATAAGCACTTGTTCATATTAATATACTCATAGTATGTATCAAACACAAGTTTTCAATAGTGTATGTATATACAAACAATATTTTATAATTATAACCAAAGACTTTATAAGATTTTAACAATAATTACATTCATGAATCATCAAGATATTAATATAAATTAAATATTATAATCAATAGACATTTTATATCAGTATTATGTTTTCATTATTTACTATCGGTTCTTAAAATAATTCAAATCAACAAGTTTTTTTATTTACCACATAAGGCATTTGCATAGTTACTTTATGTGTTTGAACCTTAAAATAGTATATGTATATTACATATATATTTATATATGTTTGAATCCATCAACTTATTTTATATAAAACTATTATAATTTAGATACGTTAGTCTCTACAAAGAGTTTGAAACAAATACCTCGACTCAAACATAGCCATAACATTGACCTAGATTTCACACAACTTACACATATATTTCTTCATAGTTTTGAATGTCAACATATATTCAAGTCATATATATCCACTATTTTAATAACTAATTATACATAGTCCACTCCTATAGGTATACTCTCATGAATTTATAAAATAAATTAGACCAATTTTGTATATATGTTCTAACTATTTTAAAAACTAAGTATACCTATTCATATATTATCATGGTTTGATAATCAAAATAGCCTCAGTTCATATTTATATATCTGTATCACTATTTAAATTTTTTGATATAAAAATTATGCACCTTCTATTTTTCAGTCAGACATCTATGCAAAAGTGGGATGATGTTCAGAAGGTAAGGAGATTGATGACTACAAGCATTGGAGATCTATGCAAAGATGGATAATTCATATTTTACAGATTCAAGATATGTATTAAATGATGTGGTGGAGGAAAGAGAATCATTCCTTTGCCATCAAAGTTAGTGGTCAACAATTGCATTCAGATTGAAAAAGAAGTATCCTAGAAAGAGATGGATTTTTAAGATAGACTGGACTTTTACCAAAATTTAAATGTATAGTAAAAATCACTGTCAGTAAAATAAATAAACAACAAAACAACTATATGTAATCTCTTTGCTTAGGGGTAATGTATGCTTTTATTTTATATTTATTTTCTTTATATATATATATATATATATATATATATATGGCATGTTTACTTTTTTTGGTTACACTATATTATTTTTTGTTTCTTTGTATTTAATATCAAAAGTGAATCTCATTTTATTAGTCATCTACGATGATCAAGTAGACTATGGATTGGATATTACAATGGTTGTTGATGGACTTGTACTTTTTCTATGTTCATATACATAGTTGGGATAGAGATTGAATCCATGTCACAAAGCATATAGAGTCATAAAATAAGCTACGAAGGCTCAAGGCTCAAACCATAAGGCATATTTATGAATATGATTAAGCTAAAGCTCAGATGTGGGGAAATTTTTACACACAAATCAGACTATATGCATAACCACCATTACTATGAATAAATTCCCAATTCTAAGTAGAACAAAAGTACGCATAAATTTTCTAAATTTCACACAAGAGCGCCTACCTTGCAAAAGCATCTGAAATGGCATGATATGGAAAAATTCTTCTCCTTTTACCCTACTTATCTTTCCCCTTTCTAAGTCACTCTAAGCATCTTCTCTTTTCCTCTCTTCTCTTCTCTAACTCACCCTCCTTTTAAAATTTGCCTATTTCCTTTTGGGATGGCCTTTTCATTTTTATATTTTTCTCAAAGCTTTCCATTTTTATTTTATTCTATTCAATTATTTTTCTCTTTTTCTAGAAACTTTCCATCAATTGTGAAATGTTCTATTTTTGACAAATTCACCTTAAAGAAAATTGAAAATATTTGTTTATTCTATTTATAACACAATTTCCATAAAATATAATTTATTTGCTTATTTCAATTGTTTTATTCCATGAATAACACATTTTTCCTATTTATATATTTTTCTAATGACTTAATAATAAATAATCAATAAATAATCATAATGACTTACTAGTAATACGACTAATATAAATTTAATATTATTATTTTAATAAAAAAATAGTAACTCACACATTATTATTCAAATCCAAATTAAAATAATGGAATCATTGTTATTGATATGTTATTTAGGTTACCTATGTCCTTATGTGATCTTTATATATATTTTAAGGCATTTAATCCATATAATGATATTCATGAATATCATAAAGATAATCTATCACTAATCTCAAACATTAATAAGACATGTTGGTTAGTCTACATATGTTGGGAACAAACATTATTCATGCAAATTTACATTTTCAACAACATTAATAGTCATGAATATATTAACATGACACATAATGCAATCACACAAAATTAATTCATCTAAGCATAAATCTAAACTAGCACACACACTTATACAATTATGTAAATGCAGATAACATAAAAAAATGTACTAACTATAACAATTCAAATAATTTATATAACATGTACTATCTAATGTGTTGTGTATAGGGTTCTAACCATTTATGTGTCATCCCCCAATACGTCTATCTACATCATCCTCTCTGATGATGCTCTCCCTTTGTCATGTTCTGAGGGATGAATCTCTCCTAAGTCCAACTTACAACTAAAAGGTAGTTAGTCCATACTATCATGACATATATATCATAAAATGTTGTTAAAATAAGAAATAAACATGATCACAATGTAAAGAATATACAATATACTTAACTCATATTAATGCAACCATGAAATCAAAGCAACATATAACTATCTCATAATAACACATGACTTACATCTTATTTATTAATAATCAAATCAAATTACTAACCATAAAAATCCATGGATAATCAAGTAAATTTGTTTAGCAATAAATCAGGATGTAACAATGGTGATGTGACCATCATTGGCTCAATCATTCCCAAATAAATTATGATAGTGAGTTTCATTAGTCTTCATTTCAATCACTTCAAAATTCCCAACTAAACTCAAATTGGTTACTCTCATTTATACATCCTCAAGCATTTTAATAGGTTTGACCTAACTATGCCCATCAAAAATCAAAGTAAAAACGTTATAGCTATGAGGAGGTACTTTAATAGCTTCCTAGGTGGATATGAGAACCATATTAATAGTGCTACCAAAGTCATAAAATATTTAATTATTCATAACTTTTGAACTCAATATTTGTTCATGCATCCACATCCCACGGCTTACTAGATTTTACATTCTATACCATCCACTTTGATCTTTGTTGTCCTTTGTTTGTACAATCTATCAAACTAAATATAAATCAGTAATGAAAATAAACCACTAAACAATGAAAAATGGTATAAAATGCATATTGTATCAATTGATACAAATTTTTCAATAGATAAAGTGAAAAATATGGTAAATTACTATTCGTAATATAACATTAAATGTTATTATATATGTTTGTTATAATTTTCACTATTATTCTATTTTTTTGATATATATATATATATATATATATATATATATATATATATATATATATATATATATATATATATATATATATATATATATATATATATATATTTGACACTATTGTACTATATTACTTGAAAAAAACTCACAAATCCTCTATTAATGAGAGATAAATCTCTCAATGGTTGAGAGACTTAAGAAAAAAAGAGTAAGTTTTATAGACCGTATGGTCTTTAATGCATGAATAAGAGACAAATATAAAGGATACCTAAAATGATTATGCCATACCGCTTCCAACCTCTAATGCTTCTCTTATATCCACCCATGAACAATTTGTTAGCATGTCCCCTAACTATTATATATTATCAAATGAGTGAGGTTTGGAGAGATATGAATCTTATTTTTTTTGGTTATATCTGATTTTCCTCTACCAGGTTTTAAACTGATGAACTAATGTCCCTCATCAACAGTGGCATATGTGTCCTTGTGATGCATGGGTTGTGATACATGTGATTACATTTGTTTATAGATTTAGTCTTGATATGCTTTTAATTGTCATGATTTTTGTGAGTAAATCAAGAAAATATATATGTGATTCTATGAATAAACTATTAATATAAGCATGTCATTAATGCATCTTTCAATAGGAAATTAAAATAGTAGTAATGTTATATTTAATTTGCCAAAATAAATATTTATTATAATCTTAAATTGTTTAATTGTATTAGACAATTATTAATTTGTGAGATTCATCATATTATTTATACAAATTAAATAAGAGTATAAATCCTAATTAAATACTAGGATGAACTCATACGTTAAAAAGACTTCTCTAGTATTAGTCAAGTGGAATTGATTATTAATTTGTAATACATGAAAACCCTAAGATGGCTTTACTTAAAGAGGTGAACTTGAGTTACCTCAATATTAATTGGGGAAATCAAGGGAGGTTAATTAGGAGTTTAACCGATAATTACTTTTGGGACTCCTAGTTAATTATTGGGAACAAAGCCTATAGCTTTAGTTTTCAAGTGGCATGAAAATAAATTAAAAATAAGGAGTTGGAAATTAGAAAGGAGGGAAGGAAAGGGAAATGAAATTTTTAGACAGATGCACGGGAAAGAAAGTTGGAAGTTGGAAGAAGAAAGAAGGCTTTAAAAGCAAAAATGGGAAATTTCACCACCAATGAAAGGGAAAGTCTTCCAGGTGGGTGTTGTCATTATTTTTAATAGAATATTTTGAAATGAAAGAATCAAGGATTATAGAATATGTATGTATGTATGTGTGTGTGTGTGTGTGTGTGTGTGTGTGTGTGTGTGTGTGTGTGTGTGTGTGTGTGTGTGTGTGTGTGTGTGTGTGTGTGTGTGTGTACAATTTTTTTACATTAGAGAAACCTTGTAAATCTTGTGAGTAAAACTTGTAGAAATATCTAGGAAGTATACTTGGTAACCTCCTTAGTAACTAGATTTCTATTCATATTAATCCAAATTTTTTTTTGAGGTAGTACTGACCCAAAAGTGATAGATTAATTTAGGAAAATGTCAATAAATGATTAAGTTGAAAAAAAAATTATAGTGGGTGAGGCATTCAGGATTGAGGACAATCTAAATGATTTATTTTTATTCTTGAATATATATTTTGTCTTTAAAGTAATGAATGAATGAACACTACATATTTTTAAGTGTTCTTATATTTTATAAGACAAAAAAAAAGTATATTGCATTATTTATATATATATATATATAGTATAAACAATTCCATGACGTTTCTAAATTTAGAATTTTTGAACATCTATGTTTTTCACATAAACGTATCTATTTCTATTTCCCCACAACATAGACATAAATTAATTTAAAAAGTAAGCCTATTTTTAAAAATATTAGACAAAATGACTCAAGGAAATGTTGTCTTGTGAATGGAAATTATTATCAACTTTGCACCAAATAACAGGTGTAAAGTAGGATTAATCAAAGTTTACCAGACTAGTTCAGTAACATTATGTGTTGCCATATCAAATTTTGTTCTTTTCCTTTCTTAACTTAGCCCTTGGGCAGCATCACTACCATTCTTTATAAGAGCAACATTAACATTGTTGACATATCAACTCTTGATCCTTTTTTTTTCTGTAACTCAACCCAAGAGTAGCATCAACACCTTTATTTTATCTCAGTCATTCTGTCTAGAAACATTAACATGTTTCCCTATCAAGTTTTATTCTTTTCTTTTCTTTAACTCAGCCCATGAGTAGTGCCATTGTCTTTCCTCTAACTCAACAAAGATAAATGCCACCACCAGTCTTTTCTTTAACTCAACCCAAAAGCAAAGACTGCTACCATTTTTTAATGTAGTTGTTTTAATTTAAACGGAACCACATTACACTCTAGTCAAGCGTTTCAATTAAAATCAGAAAACCCTATATATTTCAACAGACTACAAACACATTTTTACCTTCATGTCTAGAATGACATACATATAATATATATGTATTGTGGTTGTGTCTTTCTAATTGGGGCAGCTGCTCATGTCATTTCCTGTGTTTATCAATTATATCATGAAAGAAATTTCTATGGTTTTGTCACAAGTTTCATTATGTTGGTCAAGCATATTTGATTTTATGTTATTGTGAATGGAAGGGAAGGGTAGCGAGAGACCCACATTTAGTCGGATAATATATTTACGTGTATAAATATATATATTAATATGTATAAATATATATTAATATGGATGTTTTCAAATATATATAATATTGAGGATAATTATGAAAGAGTATTATGGTAAGTTTGAAGTATCGAAAGATTCATGTTTGTTACAAGTGATTAATAATAAACTCTTCTTAGATTGAGTGTCAAATGATTTGATAAACATAGGATGTTATTGGAAACAATGTATAATGCCAGAATAATTGTGTGAAATTCTTAAGAAGGCATTGATATGTGGAAAATCTATTTTATATGAAGAGCCTTCACTTTATATTTGTCAAGTTGAATCATGGAGATTTATTTACAATTTTTACGCTATGCGATTATCAACAATATTGCTTATTATGATACAAACTGATAATGAGCATGGATATCATGAAATCCATATGATAATTGATGTCAATCTGTTTAAACCAAATGCCTAACTCATAAATTTATTTTGGATTTTATGCCTATCTCTTAGATAATAGATTGTTATAAATCATAACGGGTTAAGGGTTATCTAATTCTTTGTTATTATTTTAAATGACTACTTGAGAATTATGTTTGTAAAGATGGTGGGTTGTGGTATTATGGTTTGGAATTATTTAGAGGTATTCTTGATATATATATATATATATATATATATATATATATATATACATATATATATATATATATATATATACATATATATATATATATATATATACATATATATATATATATATATATACATATATATATATACATATATATATACATATACATATATATATATATATATATATACATATATATATATATATATATACATATATATATATATATATACATATATATATATATACATATATATATATATACATATATATATATACATATACATATATATATATACATATATATATACATATATACATATATATATATATATATACATATATATATGTATATATATCCTACGATATCCCATACTATCGTAGCTCATGATCACTCTACCTAAACATTAACAACCATAACATGTGTGTGTGTGTGTGTGTGTGTGTGTGTGTGTGTTATGGTTGTTAATGTTTAGGTAGAGTGATCATGAGCTACGATAGTATGGGATATCATAGGATGCTTGAACTTAGATGTATATACTCAAGTAGTACATAATGTAGTTGTATTTTTAGACTCTCACCTAAATTGATTGTTCTAATGATTTTGTTGGTTATTACTTGAGTAATATATCCATAGCAGTTAGCAAGACAATATGTATGCATGTGTATAATCTTACGAGTATAAATGAATGATAGGTTCGATTGTTATGTACTGTATGTCTCACTTTGTTTTATACACTCAATTTTTCCTAACATGTGATTTTATATGGAATAAGGAATGTGGATTCTGTCATCATTTCTTATATCTAGGCTTCTATGTGAGAGTGCTTGGGGAAGCACACAAGCCTAGATTAACAAGATGTTATGCTAGAGTATGTCACTTAGTTGTGGGATTGTAGACCATAGATTTATAAGCTCATTTATGTCATGATTAGTTTGTTCCTTATTTATCTTAGAGTGATAACCCCTTTGGTGGTGACATCTCATGGAGGAGACCATCACATTTGAAAAGAGAACTACATCAGACTTTGATTCTTAGGAGTGGATATGTAGGCTGCCCAAGATTGTGGTGGGGGATTAGGTCTAGATCCTTAGGATAGGTTAGGGTAGAATTGATTGCATAGTAATCCATGTGATTGGTTGAATTGATACCAGTACTTAGTCTGAGAAATTTAGATTTTGCTCATGTCCCTTATGAGATAGTAAACATTCTATGTGTTACATTTTATTATTACTTGTAGTGTTGGAATGTTAAAACTACTACTTTTTGAGGTTGTTGATTATATGAATAACTAAAGTATTCTAGAAACTATGGTTGAATGAATCTTCAATATTTAGCTTAGAAAAAAAATAAAAAAATTATTACTACTTTTTCTAAGAACATTTAGGTGGGTTTCTTTTTTTGTGGCCTGTGTTTGACAGGTGATTAGGAATCCTTCTAGAACTAGAACTATTAACCACCTTGATTTATAATTTTTTTTAAAATATGAAAAATACCATGCCTTTAATTTGATGTTACATGAATATAGGAATAATTTCATCTTGAGGATTTTCAAATACATGGGAGATGCTCTAACAAGGTGAAGGGATGTGTCCTATAGGAAAACAAAAAGCAAATCCTAAATTCTAATGGAAACATATGTACACCATGTAATACTCTAAACATGGGTGAAATTTTTTATTACAAAATGGAAGGGTAATGAAAAAAGGTTTTTAGAGAAATAAAAAAATGTTGGACCTCAAACAAACAAAAAATAGAGTTCAAATCAACATTGTTACTTATCATGCAATGGAGAAAAAAACCTTAATAGAATTTTTATATAATAATCAAGTCTATTTACCATTATTATTTATTTTGAATAGCTTAATTTAAATTTATGTTTTGTTTAGTTCTAAATAAGTAGTGTAAATTTTTCTAACATAAGGTATTTGAATGGAGAGTAATTGAAGAAGTTGTTCAATCCTTGGAATTTTTTTTTAAGGAGTATGTCATCACGACATATGTAAGTTAATTAATTTATATCATATTTTCTTAGTCATTTTTTAATCATTTTTTTGATAGTTCTAATTGTATTGATATTTATTTTTTAAATTTTAGGAAGCTAATTTCTAAATCCCGCCAC
>JARHVA010001959.1:15000-22500 GCA_037957365.1 Torreya grandis | reverse complement strand
AATTTTGAGGAGAAATCAAGCACTCAATAAAATATTTTGTACATGAAACACAAATGGTATGTATTCAGGTATTCAAAAAAAATTGTAATTTTTATTTTAAATAATAAATGTAATCCACAATTAAAATGAAACATTTCATTAGTTTACACCATTTTACCATTTTATATGGTTAAGTGACTATTTTCTATACAAATTGAGAAATGTTCACATTTTCATTTGTTGTCATCCCATTTGTACCAAAAAGTGGGAGACAATATCATGCTTTATATAGGGTCCCTAATTTTGTAAAATAAAATAGTTTAAATTGATATTTAAATCTCACTAAAAACCCATGACTACTAACTTGCTATTGGTTCTCACCATCATTGCCCAACTTTCCTTTAAATATTTCACTGTTTCATGCTTTGTAAGAAGGTATTTGGATTTAAAAATAAGTTTTTGTAAATTAATTATGGGTGCAGACCAATCAAGGTATGAATCTTCAAGGAAAGAGATAACTCCTTTTCCAAATAGCTATGTTAAAATTACAACTTCGTTAGAGTTGATTAGGGGACATCTATATTGGTTGGTTGAAGATACCAACATGTTGGGTTCAAGCCAACTATGGGTGATCAGGTTTCATCTTGGTGTTTGTAATGGATAAATTGATAGTATTAGATAAAAATACACAAATGTAATTTACCATAGAGTAATCTTGTGTTTATAGTAGGTAGATCACTAGTATTTTATTAATTCAAAATATTTAAGTACATAAGGGTGCCTATAAGTTGTTAAACCCAAATGACCAATCTAAGACATATTTATAATTTTACCAAGAGACTGGTAAACCAACCAAGTAATAACTAAAAACCTAAATCTATAGGGATTTTTTACCCTTAAAAAATTATTACAACTCTATAAAAATATAAGTAACTAAAATGTATAAAGTGGGTGTCTTAAATAAGAACCCTGCACCTTTAATTTATAACAAATATATTAACCTTAACTATTGTTATCTTTGGAACAAGTCCTAACAAACCCCCTATGATCCAAATTCAGTTCTTTGGACATATTCCAAACCTTTTTATGAATTTTTTAAATTTGATATCATCAAGGGGTTTTGTGAAAATATTGGTTGTCTGATTTATAGTTGGACAATATGTTGGTGCAATTAATTTCCTCATCATCAACATTCATAGATAATGATATTTGAAATCCATATGTTTGGTTTTTGCATGGAACACTATATATTTGGACACCTTTATTACACCTTGATTATCAATGCATAACTTTGTAGGAGCAATCTAAGAAATCCAAAGGTCTTCAAAGATGTGACATAAATAAATAATCTCTCAGGAATCATCCCATCTTATGATGTATTCTAATTTTTCTGATGAATTTAACATAGTATCCTAAATCTTATAGAACCATGCAATGGCATTTTAATGCATATGCATAGTTTACCCTATTGTGTACACTCAATCATCCACACATCTGCCAAAATTTGCATCATAATACCCAACAAGTTTTAATTTTATTTGTAGTAATACTCAAGGCCATATGTGTTCATTCCCTGAAGGCAACCAAGTACTCTTTTTGTCACATGTCAATTAATTTCTACAAGATCATGCATAAACCTAGAAAAAATTCCCACTGCAAAGGATATATTGGGCTTGGTAATCATCAAGTATATTAAGCCTCCCACTAATTCCCTATATTTGGTGTCATTTTAAAAAATGCACTACCATCATCTTTAGATAATTTTTAGTTACTCCCCATCAGAGTGAGGGTAGGTTTGCAATGATTCATACTAAACCTATTTAATAACTCAGAAATATACGTAGTTTGAGTAATGAAAATGCTTTTATCTTTTTGAGTAACTTTTATGCCAAGATAATAGTGAATAAGTCCAAGATCTATCATCTCAAACCTATCTTTTAGTTCCTTATTCACAAACATATTATGGTTTTCATCATTTCCTATGATAAAAAAGTTATTGACACAAAGAACAAGAATTTCTGATTTCTTTCCCTACACTCAAATATAAAGAGTATTTCTAGATTCATTACATATAGAGCCAATTTTATGCAATTAGGAATCCATTTTTTATATGAAACCTTATGTTCTTATTTGAGCCCATAAAGAGCTTTGATTAATTTACACATTGTGTGTTATGCACCTATTTTATCAAAACCTTTGGGTTGTGTCATACAAACTTCTTCTTATAAATCACCATTCAAAAAATAACTTTTTATGTACATTTGATGTACTATCCAAATATGTTGTGCTAGTAAGAAAATAATCATAAGAGTAGTGTGACATTTGCCAGTTAGTGAAAATGTTTCCTCATAATTATTTCCTTTTTGTTGTGCTTAAACTTTTAAAAAAATCCTTGCCTTATGTTTATAAATGGAACCATCTAATTTATACTTTATCATGTAAACCCATTTACATCCTATGGGTTGAAAATGTGGAGGAGGATTAACCAAAACCCAAGTATTATTGTTAAGAATGACATCACATTCATTTTGCATTACAATTTAACAAACATGTTGGGTAGAAGCTTCCTCAAAAGTAGATGGCTCAATGGAATAAGTAATAATAACCATTACATAATTTACCTATTTAAAAGAAATCTTGGGATTTTCTTTACCAACTTCATCTACTTTCAAGTTAGAAAAAGTAATTTTAGCCCATTTTGGATACTTGTGTAAATTTTAAAGACCAAGAATACCATAATTATCATCATGTGCACCATTTGGAGGAAGACAAATATTTTTCAACATTCTTTAAGTCATTATTTTATGAAATACTCAATGAACTAGAATAAATGGAAGGTATACTTGTCTTATACCACAATCTATGAGAGTTAGCTTTATTATTCAATTAATTATCATGTTTTTGAATCTACCTCTCTACCCTATCAAATTTTGAGTACATATTTGCAGTGTTCATATTACCAAATTCATCAAAAATCACATCCCTGTTCACTATGAATTTTTATGTATCCTTTGCAAGCAAATGATAGCCATTTTTGGTTTCTGAATACCCAAGAAAAATGCATTTTCTAATATGAGGTACCAACTTAGTTTTGTGTTTAGTAGGAACTAAAGTAAAAAAAATACATCCAAAAATTTTCAAGTGTTTAACTTTTAGTTTAAAACCATGCCAAGCCTCATATGTAAAAAACTCAATTATAGGGGATCTATTTATCAAATACACTATTTTACCAATGACATATACCCAAAACTTATCACCAAGATATTTATAGTGCAACATAGATCAAGATATTCCCTCTCTAAAGCTCTGTTCATTCAACCAAAAAATCCATTCTATTTTGGTGTATAAGCATTAATATATTGTCATTTGATTCCATGTTCCTAAGAATAATTTGAAAATTCATTTGAATTCTATTCACCACCATTATTTGAATGAAGAGTAGATAATTTTGAATTTTTTTATTTTTTAGATAAGTTTAACCATTCAAGAAACTTAGTGAAAACCCCTAATTTGATTTTCATAAAAAACACCCAAGTCATCCTAGAACAATCATTAATAAACACCATAAAATACCTGCACCCTCTAATAGATCACTTTTTCATATCACAAGCATCATTATGATGCTAATTGCAAACATCTATTAACTCTCTTTGAATAAATATTAGGAAAAAGTTCCCCTTTTTTGTCTAAAACACATGATTCCAAAGAATACTACTTTGGAAAAAAGTGGTCAAACTATTCACCATGTTATATCTATGTAAGTGTACCAAAGAGTGAACATTCAAATATCGATAATAAAAATAACATAAAAGTTACATAGACATTATACCTATACCTATATCAACAACTACTATAAGTTCTATTTTGGGTGGAAGTACTTTTAAATGTAAATGAACCAAATTCCTATCCTCATAGCCTTTATACATTATTTTATAGACTTCTTTGATAGAGTTAATATAAAAGAGACCATTTTAAAGAATAATTTGATAACCCTTTTTACAAATGATTACTAAGGAAATAAGATATTTTTTTAATGTGGGAACATAACAAACATTCTCCAAGTATTTGATAGAACCATTAGGAAGAAGAATTTAAATAGACCCAAGTCCCTATGGAGTATGTATAAATTCATCTACCAAGAATATTAGAGTGAGACATGCTTCTTTGAAATTACAAAAAGATTCACACCTGAATTTCACGTGTTTGCTTGCACTTGTCTCCAAAAACCAAACATCTATTAACTCAACTGTAGCCTCGTATTCTACATAAGCAATGTTCCCTAAGGTCGTGAAAGCATATTCATGAGAAACATTTCCTTATTCATCATATTTGTGGTTAGAATATTGAGTTAGACTTAGTTAATTTTTATGGCCTTCGAATTTTATCAAAAATAATCTTACACTATGAAATAATGTGAGAAAATTTTCCACATCTATGAAATTGAATGTCTGATCTACCTTTGCCTCCACCTTTATATGAGTTGTGACCACGTCCTCTACCAATCATCTCATTTGAATGAGAATGGCTATATTATTTATTAGAATAGTTGTTTTAATTATATCTTATACCTTTGTTTTAAATTATTCCTCTTATATAACCTCTACCCCCTATATAGCTTTTCCATTTGTAGTTATGTTGATTAGAAGAAGAATAACTAGGACTGGACTTTGTAACATGAGCTTCTTCAGTTTTCTTAGATTTATTTGGTAGAGACAGGTCATGTTGAATAATCAACTCAAAAAAATTATCAAAATTTATGCCTATGATCTTATTAGAGATAAGAATCATTTCTAAAAAAACTCTGTAGGTTATAGGTGGTCCTTTTAATGCAAAAATTGCAATAAGATCGTCATCAAGTTTACCAAACCTAGCCTTAGTATATTTAGTATAAATGTTCTTCAAATTATATATTTACTCTCCCATATCCCCATATTCCTCTAATAACAAAGAAAATAACTACATATGCACATCTATCTTTTTATGCATGGGCTTTTTATCATACAAATTGGATAGTCTTCCACGTAGTGTAACTACAGGGAGAGTTTTTAGTATGAATGTAAATACCTATAGTGAAATAACACTTGATTAAAGTTAAATATTTATAATAACACATATTAAAAATATCAATTTTATCTTATGACATGGGTAATACGAGATGTTCATTCTTCACAACATCCCATAACTCATTATAAACTAAAGATGCTTCCCTTAAGCATTTCTAATCAGTGTAATTAGAAGTCATTAAACATTCAATATCTAAAACCAAATTCTAAATTTTGGACATTTTGAAATGAAAATAAATGTCAAAAAGGAAAATACAACTTACCTAGAATAACACTTTGTACAAAAAATGCTTCTACGGGGTTTTTCACTTAACCTCCATGTAGAGCATATGAAATATTCTTAATAGGTTTCTCACTTAATCACACACATGAAAAAAAAAATTACACCCTTATTTCACCAAAAATACAACATTATTTTAGCAAAATTACACTTTTAACATAAAAAAGTGATACCTATTTTACTCATTTACACCCACTTGTGACTTATCACGTTTATCACTCTTTTACAAGATTTTTCACTTTGTGACAAAGTAAAAAAGTAAATATCAAAAATATTTCTAAAACTAATATTCCAAAATGACATATGAATAGCTTTGATCAAAAAGATTGACCAAAAAAATCTACTTGAAGATTTAAACCTTGGATCTCCAACATCCAAGGGTCTTACAAAATCATCTTTACCAATTGATCTATGAGTATTTAAAACACATAAAGAGAAGATATTGTTTTTCAATATGATTTTTATTTATGAAAAAAATTTGAAAACTAAATTATTTTTTCATAAAATAAAAAATTCACCCATGAAATTTTGTTTTGTTAAAAAAATGTTTCCCTTGATTTGAAGTGGGCCCTATGATATCCTAAATATAGCCAAAAATTTGTTTTAAACTTTATGTTCATCAAATTATTTTCATAAAAACCAATGATAGACCATTTTCAACCCAAAGATGTCAGGGATTAATTAAGGGTTTGTAAAAAAGAAATAACCTTCATAAGAGTTGCAGGAAGGCCATACAAGGCCGTATAATAGGGATTTTATGTGTATTTTTTCTTATAAATGAAGGAAACAAATCTAAAAAATCAAAACTACAGCATATGGGACACCATTATTTCTTGTTGTGGGTGTACAATAGTGATTTTAGTATGTATAACTTAGAAGATAGGAGTTTTAAAAGTTTTCAGGTATTTAAATGAGTTTGCAGGAAATAAAAATGGTCTAGAAATTCATCAAAACTCTCAATAACTTAACAAAATACTATGGAAATAATATTAATATTTTTGAAGGATGTAACATGGTCAAACATAGGGTTTTCAAATTGAAAACAATGTATACTTACCTCTTAATTATCATTTAAACAAGAATTTAGGTGCTAGAAGCAATCAACAGAGTGCTATAGGAATTTTAATGCATGTAAATGGACCAAAAAGTAATTTTCCAACATTTATTTTCTTAGGAATTTCCTTTTAAAAAATTAAAGTTTTGTGTATTTCAAATAAATCTATTGAAAAATGGAAATTTCAATACATTTGCAATGTTTTGTGCTTTAAAAAATGTGAAAAATGTAAAAAATTTCAAACTTGTATGCCTATATTTTCTATTCACAAGCTTTTCCTTCTCTTCAATTATGAATCCATTTGAACCTTATGTTTCACGACATGAATCTTCACTTTCGCATCCTCATAAATATTCTCTTTTATCTCCTCATAAATCTTCTCTTTCACAAAGACACTTTCACCAATAATTTTTGCTATGCTCTGATACCATTGGTAGTATGAGAGTAAAATCCACAATCACATTTTACCATAGATTAATCTTGTGTCTACAATAGGTAAATCACAATTATTTTATTAATTCAAAATATTCAAGTACATAAGGGTGTCTATAAGTTGTTAAACTTGAATGACCAATTTAAGACATTTACAGTTTTACCAATAGATGGGTAAAGCAACAAACTAATTAATAAATAAAAACTTAACTCTATATGGGATTGTTTACCTGTAAAACATTATTACAACATTAATATAATCTAACTTAACCAAAATGTATAAGGGGATGTATTAAAAAATAATTTTGCCCTTATAATTTAATGAAAATATATTATCCTAAACTATTGTTTAGACTTTATAGAAATGATTTTATTTATAATGGAACTAGATAAATTTAAAGCAACCAAGAGAAATTTGGAATTTCAGATTTGGGATTTGGATAAATATTTGAAGTGGACATAGGTACAAACAGTAAATATCAATAATGAAGTTGTAACCACTCTGACCATTTCTCATTATTTTTCTTGGCCATCTACCAGGGTGATCAAACATCATGTGATGTGGTTGATGAAAAATTGTTTCCATATTTTACATAGACATGATTTGTGTCAACAATCATCAACATTCCAATTATAATGCTTTGTGAAAAATGTGTCATTTATATTGTGGTATATTGCATTTGTTTAGCTAT
>JARHVA010001959.1:0-10000 GCA_037957365.1 Torreya grandis | reverse complement strand
TATATATATATATATATATACATATATATATATATATATACATATACATATATATATATACATATATATATATATACATACATATATATATATACATATACATATATATATATATATATATATATATATATATACATATATATATATATACATATACATATATATATATACATATATATATATATACATATATACATATATACATATATATATATATATACACACATATACATATATATATATACATATACATATATATATATATATATATATATATATACATATACATATACATATATGCATATATATATATATACATATACATATATGCATATATATATATATATACATATATACATATATATACATATACATATATACATATACATATACATATACATATACATATACATATATATATATATATATATATATATATATATATATATATATATATTAATATATTAGTGTTATATAGATACACATTCCACCACTTCCATGAAACATTCACATCTCATCCTCAAAATTTGCATCGCATTTTGGGACGTATACTTTTGACACCACTAGCACCGAAACACACTTGCATCAATATATGACTAAACAAATTTTATTTTAATTAGGTTTTATGGGTAACCCAAAACCCATCACCACTAACCCCACCTCACCAAAGTCTATATTATATTTTATGTTCATTTATGCTACCAATATATTGACACCTTATGAAATTACATGTCAATGATGGTGAGGAATAATGATAGGGTTTTTCAACTGATATCGTACACCATGTAGTGCCCATACCATAAACATGCCTTGACTTTGGAAAAATTATTGGATTTACAAGATCTACACCCATTACAGAGAAGTTTGCATATTTTAGGGTGGTGGCATCTTTTATTGATTATTTTCTATTTGATTACGTAGGGAATCCATCTCTAATGTGTGGATCGAAGCAATGATGCAATGCTAATGATGTGTGGGAAATACATTGAAGTTATGGAGTCTATCTTAATGGTTTTATTGAGGTTGAATTAAGCATTGAATTGTTTGCAAAGTGCATGCCACGTGGGTGCATAAGGGGGTAGTGTTAGCGATACAATGTGAATGTCATAATGTAGGAGTATCCTTGAGATAAAAGGTGGTCGATTAGCAATTGGTCCTAGGTGGCAAGTAGGGTTGGTAGGTTTAATTCTCATGCATTAAGGGGTGTCCACATCATATGGTTAAAAGGGGAATATACTCCAATAATGAAAAGAAAACACTTGCAAAAAAAACATGAAAATAAAAAATCTTTAGCTCCCATGCCAATGTAACCTCCATGCCCACTACCACATCCAAGGCCATCTAAATTGCCACGAAGCTGGATAACACCACCTAAACCTCTATTGAGTCCACTGCAACACCTTTTCCTAAACCCAAGCCACTACCCAAACTGTTGCTAGCTCCCTCACCAAGTCCTAAGCCACCATCTAAAATGCCACCAACATTTCTTGTTAAACCTAGAGATACTACCCAAACCACTATCAAAATCTCCACCAAAGCTTCCACCATAAGTTGTAATGTGTGAAGAGGTGAGTTAGATGGCGATGGTGATGGGAAACAATATCCTAATATAAGTCAAACTTTAGGGCAGTTTTTAGATTCTCGTGACTTGCACCCATTGCAAATGGGTATACAGCTTACTGGGTAACTGAATCTTTGTTGGACATGTGTTATAGTCAAAGGCCAATGAGAAAAACATGAGGAAGATTTGATTTCAAGAATGTTTCACACCTAATGTGTGATTCAAATTAGCATTGTACTGTTGCTAATGTGGAAACAAGACATTGAGGTTTCAAAGTCCGTATGGCAACTTATGTTCATCTATGCTTCCAATATATTGACACCATAATCATACCCATGGAATAAAGGGCAACACCATACAAAACTTGTAACTGATGTAAAATTTAAAAGTGATTTGGGTGGTGATGATGATGAATGTTGATGATGAGCGGCAATGACAAGGTATTTCAGGTTATATTATACATTAGGGGGCCCATATCATACACATGCCTCGACTTCAGTGCAAATGTTAAAGTTATATGAGCTACACCCATTACAAAGGGGTTTGTATCTCGCAAGGTGGTGGGATTTGTTACTATTATTTTCTATTTGATTATGGAAGCACTCCACGTCCAATGTGTGAATTGAATCAACAATGCCACTCTGCTGATGTGGGAGGTAGTAAATTGAGTTTATGAAGTCTATCTTATTGCTTTTGTTGCGGTTGACATGAGTATCAAAGCTTTTACAAAGTGCATGCCACATGGGTGCATAATGGGACATCGTTCATGTTACAATCTGAATGTTGTGATAGAAGAGTCACTAGTTGAGAGAAAAGGTGGTCGATTGGCAATCGATCCTAGGTGTTAGGGAGTAGGCTTAATTGTCAAGTAGTAGGGGGTGACCACATCATACACATGAAACAATTACCAAAAAATTCACGATGTGATCGAGTTCGTTGTTAGCACTGCAAATGTGAGAATTGATCACTTACCATAGAAAATATAAAAACCAAAGCACTCTTGAGACAGCTCGTTGTATATGATATATATGTTTTATTTTTGAGGGTTGACCAAAATAATTAAATTTTATTGAAAACGTATTTTGTGTTTAAAAAAAATGATCAAGACATAAATTATGTAATTAGAAAATAAATAAATAAAATCGGGGACTAACAACGGATGTGACGCTAAATGTAATGCACTTTTTCCAGGGATTCAAAAATAAAAAATTGAAGAAATTAGTTAGGAAATAAAAATCAAATATATGAAGAAAAATACACTGACATAACATCCACTAGTCAATTTTTCTCAGAAAAAAGTTGCTAACATTTCTATAGTTAACGTGTACAACATGATTTAAACGACTGGCAAAATGACACTCACCCTGTTTCTAGTCCTCATTCTTCTCCCTCACGAAGGAAAATATCAGCAAAAAGGAGTCGCAATCAAGAGACAGAGACTGGCCTTGTTCTGTCAATTTTGCAGTCTTTTCTTTTACGGTTCGGGACAGAGGCCCCAAAAGACATACGAAATTTGTGTGTTGAAAATAAAGTATTAAAGCAGAGTATAAATCTGTTTCAAGGCTGACCTCCACAGTGATCAATCATGTAATGTAAATTTAGGGATTAAAAATATCCGTAACCTGTACAACGTAATTTTCCTGGGATCTATATTTTATCATGTGGCTGTGTTTATTCCGTCAATGCCGTGTGTTTGTACACTTTGTCAGTCATTGGATGTTGTTGGAGTCGTGTTATTTTCCTTGAGGCCGCCGAGACAGATACTGGTCTTGTTCTGTCAATTTCGCAGTCATTTCTTCTAGGGTTCGCGACAGGGGCCCCGAAAGACGGACGAACTTTGTGTGTGAAAAATAAAGTATTGAAGCAGTGCATAAATCTTGTCCACACACTGCTGAATGCTGATCAATAATGTGACCTCCACAGTGCCCTAAGTTTTTAAACTTTGCGAGTCATTCGATACTTTGGAGTCAAAGTCTTTTCCTTACTTGAGGGTTCGATAGGAGGCGCCATGAAAGAAAGACGAACTTTCCGTGTGGAAGATAAAGGATTGAAGCCAATAAATCCTCTCCACAAACTGTTCAACGCGGGCGATTAATTTTAAAGCAATGTTTGAGATACGTGAACAGACAGAGAGTGGCCCATTAAGGATCTGTCAATGCCGTGTGCTTTTTAAACTTTGTCAGATGCTTTTAGAGCCACAGTCTTATCCTTTGTGGAAAATTGGAAAATAAACCATTCGAGCAAATAAATGTTGCCAATGCCGTATGTTTTTAAACTTTATCAGTCGTTTGGATGCTTTCGGAGTCACAGTGTTTTCCACACACACTGTTCGAAACAGGCGACACGAAAGACGCGAACTTTCCGTGTGGAAATAAATGTTCTCCACACACACTGTTCAACGCTGAGCTTTAATAATTTGAAGTGACAATGTAAATGTGTGTGTAGAATTGACAAGAATGACTCTCCATGATTGGAATAGGATGTTGAAAGTATCATTAATATTATTGATTAATGTCAAAAGCACTATCAATTATTTTGGAGAATATCAAATATCTCAAAAACATCTATGGTTAATTATGTTTGCTTGGTCTTAAATTTTAAAATTTTCATTTATATGTTGCATACATAGTAATAGGTGAGTGTGTTTTGAAGTGCAATCAATTCAAACAATTGTAAAAGGAAGCACACTCTTAATCCCTCATGCATATCAAATTTGAAACTAAACAAAACTCAGTCTATTTTTTTTTGGTTACATAGCACTATTTCGTGATGTAAAGGTGCATAAACAATTAAAAAGTTGTCAAAAAAGATGCAACCATGGGTTGGGCTTGGGCAACAAATGCCATGTTGCATGGTGTGTATGGATGCGCTCACCTAAATCATTCAAATAAATAAATGTTGTCAATGTCGTATGTTTTTAAATTTTATCAGTTGTTAGATGCTTTTGGAGTCACAGTGTTTTACTCGAGGGTTGGAGACAGGGGACACAAAAGACATGAATTTTCCGTGTGAAAATAAAGTAATGTTTCCTTATAAGTTAGAAACAAAATGCCACAACCATATTGAAAAGAAAATACAAATTATTCAATGCTTGTAATACAAATAAATATTCGTAGTCTTTTAGACGCAAAAGGAAAATGGGATTTAACATTAGACTATGAATATCTGTTATGAATATTTGTTGTTCTAAATATATTTTCGATATGGTTAAATTTATTTTTTAAACCTAACATTTCTATATTTCAATTTTATTTGTTGGATATATGATTATATTTATGCCCTTTCATCAATTGCAAGTTGATTGTAAAATTTTCTAATTAATTATAAAAAATATTTATTTAATTTATACAAGAGGGCCATTTACACAAATGTATTGCCTATTTGATAATACTACTTTTAAATTTTAAAAAAAAAATCAAATACTTATCTTCTATTATCAATACTTATTATAGAGTATGATTTCAACTTCATTCTTTTATCATCAAAACTATTAAGTTGTCACTACATAACTACTTCATGTACATGAAATCTTAATTTTAATTTAATTATATAAAAAATTTAATGGGTCAATAGAGGATTTCTTATTTAATGATGACAAGTTCAAATACATTCATTGAGGAAGTGCAGAGGAGAAACCATCGTAATTATGAGAACAACATTATTGATGTTTGGTTGGTGGTGGAGGAGTGGCATGCAAAGATTGGTTAGAATAAACTCAACTCACAATGCAAGGAGCACTCTCCCCATGGTTGAGGAGTTCTTGTACAAGTTGAACAATGTTTATATTTTGTTATAAGTCTATATGCATACATAGGTTTCTTTACACAAGAAAGTAAAAATGTTATAAAAAATTTGTATTCTACCTATTTTTCTAAGGTGGCATAGTTTACAATATGTAATATCAATAAATTGATTTACATTAAAACTTGTGATCTAGATACCTAAATATTTTTAATTAGACTAAATAATGTGTGCATAATATTGAAATAAGCATCATTAATTGATTTAAAAATTAAATACAGATGTATATGTAAGGCTTAAAGGCATATCTATTTCATTTTCACAATAATTAGGATTTGATAGTGTAAATGTATGCCTAGAAGTGATGAGAACATCCCTTAAATATATGACAATGATTAGAATGGGATGTTAAAAGCATCATTAACACTATTGATGAATATCAAAATAATCATAAATTCTCTTTGAGAATAGGAAAACATGCCAAAATTAGCTCTTGCCAATTATGTTCATCTACTCATTATTTTTAATAACATCACTTAGTTTTCCCCTGATGTAATTTTGATCACCTAAAGTTAATAGCTGTTCTCCTTGCCTTAGATGGGAAGTGATACCAAACATATTAAGCAAAAAAAAATGTGTTTTTAGGGTGTGCGATGATCTAGATAGTATCAAAACTATCTTCATATTTTTCACACCCTTTGACAATAAAATATCAAAAATAACAAACCTCATAATTGGAGTAACTAAAATAACAAGAAAACTAGTGTGGTATAGTTTTTTGTGTCCTTCAATGATTTATCTAACACAAATGCTCTAATGATTGCTTGATTTAATATTTGTAAGTGCTAATGTGATGACCCTCACTAATAGGATCACTAAAAAGACTGGTATTTGCACTACATAATTTCGTCAAACACTTACTATGAATATCAAAGTTTAATATTACACTAGAATTTTGTCAAACAGGTCACAAGATATACTAATATTGCATTTGTAATTTTGACAACAGTTTGCAATTGGCCCAATTGACTCAGTTCAATAAAAATTATTTAATTCTGGAAAAATTACAGTCCTTCTGATTAAATATTTATGGCTATCTCATCCTTACAAAATGAGCAGAATGTATACATTAAAAAGCCGTGATGCATAAGTCTAGAAATGCCAGTGGAAATGGAACCTATTTATTGATGAAAACCTGGTCTGTAAATTTCACCTTGACCACTGTCCACAAACTGTCCAGCAATTGTCCATACCATGCTACAGGTATAGTTCATACGGTCCGCACGGACTGGTACGAATTTATTTTTTTGGTCTTCAAAAACAAGCGCCTTAGGTCCACAATATCGCCGCCCAGCTAAATGCCTCCTAATAAAATTTGTAGAAATTAAATTGCCCTAATCAGGAGCACCGTAGACTTCTTGCTGGTTGCTGGAAAGGTTTCCTGCTGTACGGCTTTACAAGTACAGGCCGTACCTGTACGAATTGGAACAAAAATGTGGTTTCCTTCAAATAGGTTGATAATATGCTCAACATGAAATAGCTGTAAACTATCTCCAATGTGCAACCCTTCAGAAGATCTCTCACTTCCTCAGTTATGCAAATCACTTGAGAGGTATCATTCTCAAGGATTAAATCTGAAAATTTGCAGAATCTGAAGTCTTACAAATGCTCAAGGAGATTCAATGATCAAAAATAAAAACTGGATGCCAAATAATAGACCCATAGGGTCTATTTATGCACTTTTCAGAACATCCAAGAGTTTCCGTAATACATCATACAAAACTTTTTATACTTTTTAATAAAAAGTAATTTTATGAAAATAAAAATAAAAGTGCATTTTAAAATTAAAATATAACAATTTAGCCTCCATAATAAAATATACTATCTTCTGGAGCAGTAGTGAGCCATCGAATCGCAAACATGACCCTCTCACCACCTTCATCTGCCTACGAGAGTCAGGAATAGGCAAATCCATGTAGAATGTCAAGTCGCACTAGAGAGGGGACATGACAGTTTGCCCCTCCTAAAATTGCTTGACCTCAAGCAATCTCAATGTTGGATGTTGCAGAATGACCTCACCCTCCCAAGTAGCGGTCCTCAATGGGTAGATCCTTCCACTTAATCAAGTACTCTCTGATCACCCCGCCTACGAAGCCACTTTTCTCTGCTGTCCAAAATGGATTCTGGAATCAAAATCAATTTCCCTTCATCATCCAAGGGAGGTAATACCGCCGAAGGCACCACATTCTGACCCATCGCCTTCTTGAGGCGTGATACATGGAATACATTATGCACTCGGCTATCTGAGGGAAGTTTCAACTCATAAGCCACCTCACCAATTTTTCTGACAATCTCGAATGGTCCATAGTATCATGGCTTGAGTTTTTCTGTGCCACTCTTCTTGAGAGTGGACTGCCTGTATGGCTGCAACAAGAGGTATACCATATCGCCCACTTCAAAACTACGCATAGTCCTCTTTTGATCTGCATATTGTTTTTGTTGGTTCTAAGCTTTGGCAATATTATCCCTGGAGAGTAGCAACTATATCTTCACTTTCTTGTATTAACTCACCTGCACTAGGTACGCGACTGTCACCCAACACTAAGTCTAAAAAACTAGGTGCTTCATAACCGTAAAGGGCCATGAAGGGAGTCATCCTTATAGTCATGTGATAGGCAAGTGTTATAACAATATTCGTAGATATAAATCCATCTGACCCAAGCCTGTTGCTGAGCTGCGACATAAATTCTCAAATACCCCTCTACCCACTAGTTTACTATTTCTATTTGACCATCAGTTTGTGGGTGATAGCTAGTGCTGGGTGTAAGCTCAGTACCACATAACTAAAATACCTCCTACCAAAAATGGCTCATGAAGCGGATCTCTCTGTCGCTCACAATGTTACGAGGCAATCCATGCAATCTAAAAATCTCATGGAAGAAGACCTCTGCTACCTGAACTGCTGAGTATGTGGTATTAATAGGGAAGAAATGGGCATACTTTGTTAGCCTATCTACCACCACATAAATACAATCTCATCCCTGTGCCTTGGGCAAGCCGGTGATAAAGTCCATGGAAATACACTCCCACTTCCTGTTAGGAATAGGAAGTGGCTGTAGGAGCCCTGCTAGATATGTGTGTTCTTGTTTGTTTTGCTAGCAAACAAGACACTCCCAAACATACTGTAGAACATCAGCCTTAAGCCCTTTCCAAGTGAACCTTTCCCAAACTATCTTGTAAGTTTTGAAGTATCCAGGATGGCCTGCTGTGGGTGAATCGTGAAGCGTTTGTAAGATTTGCTTCTTAACCTTAGATCCTGGGACCAAATAGATTATATTTTTGTAAATGATTAGATCATTTACAAGCGTATATCTGGTATCTATTTCTGTCCCTTCCATTATATTCGAGGCCCATGTGTCCCTAGCATATTCTGCTATAATCAAATGTCACCAATCCTCTGATATCTAGATTATAGACGTGAGATGTGGCCGGCGAGAGAGAGAGCATTTGCGACAACATTTTGCATGCCCTTGACATATGTGATGTCAGAGTCATACGCCTGCAACTTACTCACCCATTTTTGTTGGCGATCATTCAAATCTCACTGTCCCAAAAAATGTCTCAAACTATTATGATCAGTTTTAATACAGAATCTGCTGCCAACCAAGTATTGTCTAGATTTAGCCAAAGCATGCATGATGGCCAACATCTCCTTATCATAGATGCTAAATGACCTCTCAAGTCCTCTAAGTTTCCTGCTCTCATAAGCAATTGGGTGCTTATCCTACATGAGTACAGCACCCACTCCTTCTCCAGATGCATCACACTGAAGCTCAAATGGCTTCGAAAAATCAGGTAATGCTAAAACAGGGCATGTAGTCACTATCTCCTTAAATCTCATAAAACACTCCTGTGTCTCCTGAGTCCAAATGAATGTCCCCTTCTTTAACAAATCTGTCATGGGTGCGGCTAGTCGTGAATAGCCATTGACAAATCTGTGATAGAACCCACATAACCCAAGGAACCCCCTCAACTATGTAGGGTTCTTTGGTGGTGACCAATCAACAATAGCATTAATCTTTTTAGGATCCATCTAAACTCCATCCACACTGATGATATGTCCTAAATATCAAAGCTTAGTCATGCCCAGATCACATTTGGATTCCTTGGCATACAAGGATTCCTTCTGCAGAATGCCCAATACTGTCTCTAAATGCTCAAGATGTTCTTGCCATGACCTACTGTATACTAAAATATCATCAAAGAATACTAGTACAAATTTTCTCAATTGATAATGAAAAACCTTGTTCATTGTAGATTGGAAAGTGGTAGGTGCATTGGTCAAACCAAAAGGCATAACTATAAACTCAAAATGCCCATAGTGACATCTGCAAGCGGTTTTTCTCAATGTCTTGTTCCCTCACCCTGATCTGATGGTATCCTGATCTTAAGTCAATTTTTGAAAAGTAACAAGCCCCATGCAATTCATCTATCAACTCATCAATGCATGGGATAGGATACCTATTCTTAATAGTTCTTTTATTTAACATTTTGTAGTCAATACACATCCGGGAGAGTGCCATCTTTCTTCTTAACTAAAACAATAGAAGATGTAAAAGGTGACTTACTTGGTCAGATGTGCCTCATGGCCAACAACTCCTTAATGGTCCGTTCGATCTCATCCTTGAGCCACTTCAG